>CM049319.1:33054472-33169472 GCA_026874595.1 Sipunculus nudus
ATGAGGAGGAGGCGGAACGGCAGGATAGAATTGATGCTGAAAGACAACCGCGTGGGCGGGTATGGAAACCGACATATAGAAAACACAAAAAGAATAAAGAAAGTCAGGCAAACAGGGATGAGGAGGAGGCGGAACGGCTGGATAGAATTGATGCTGAAAGACAACCTCGTGGGCGGGTATGGAAACCTATATATAGAAAGCACAAAAAGAGTAAAGAACGACAGGCGGCCCGGGATGAGGAAGAGGCGGAACGGCAGGATAGAATTGATGCTGAAAGACAACCTCGTGGGCGGGTATGGAAACCTATATATAGAAAACACAGAAAGAGTAAAGACCGACAGGCGACCAGGGATGAGGAGGAGGAGGAACGGCAGGATAGGGAAGACGCTGAACGACAACCGCAGGTTGGAAAGGGCGATAAGGGGGAGGAAGAACTATAACCTCAGGCACAGGCCATGTGCCATCATGTGCCATCTTATACTAGTAACCAATCGTGTCGGACTCCTAACAGTCAGACTCACGCCATGAACACTAATATGTTGAAAATTAAGAAGATCAAATTTATCTTTTTATAGATTATGACGACGAAACGTAACTTTATGATAATCTTCGACTTCTGTTAAAAAATATTTCAGGTTTACTTCAGTCAGTAAATTTATAATTGATCTTTAATCATATTATTTAAACCTTTTATCAATGATCAAATGCGGTTCGTTTTTGGCTCAAGTATTTTTATTCTATATAAGTAAAATATAAAGATAGTATGTAAATGGAATATCCGAGGTTTCTACTAGTTTAGAAAGTTCTTTTTAATTTAATAATTTAGGTTCGTATCAGTGAAGACAAATATGGGTTTTTAGTACCAAAGTTGTTTATGTATCTTTGACATAACTTTTAGCAGTGTACTTTTATGATTATTTCTTTAGCCAGCTTTGACAATTTTAGGTTCGGGTCGTTTAAGACAAGTTTTGGTTTAGAAGTAAATAATAGTTTTACATAATAATGGTGGGTTATATGAATGATATATTTTTTTGCAAGAAATAAGTTTTTATGAACCCTGGTAACTGTATTATTTCTGAATATGAACAAATTTACGCTGTGCTTCGTCACTCAGTAACTTTGGAATTTCCGTCGAATATAATAAATAAGTATAATTAACGATGGCGTAGAATATCATAAATCTTATACTGTATATATGTGTAGTTTCTGTTATATATGTTATATTGCAAAATTCAGTATCCACTGTTATACATGTTTTTATAACATTAAATGAAATAAATGATAGATTAACTATTTTTGGAGCTTTTTAATATACTGGATGTCCGTATTTGCGCGTGACTGTTTGTCTGACTTTATTTCCGTCTGTCCGTCCATCGATCTCATGCATTGCTTGTCCGTCTAACATTTTAGTGTACCCACCAGAAGGGAATGCGTTTATCCCCTTCGTGTGTGTGTTTGTGTGCGTTTGTTCACAACATTACTCACGCAATCCTGAACGGAATCTTAAGAAATTTTCATGGCATTTCGGGAATAATTCGAAGCAGAATCGATTAGAAATGTGTGTAGATCTGGAACATATTTCGGATTTAGGAGCACCATCAAGGAATATTCTCCTACAGTCACGTATACATTAATGAACTAAGGGATATTAGCCGAATAAGTGAATGCAAACACATGGTGGAGGCTTGCGTTCCTTGGAATGCAGATTTTTATTTTTTTCATCATTGTTTTCACATAATTTACTCTTGAGGAAGTAGTGGCTATAAGTGATCAACTGGGCGGTTCCAGGATTTGGGAAGGGGATGGTAGCTACCGTTCACATCGAGGGAATAATACTAATAAACAATCCCAGGCTCCGGGAAGATGGAGGAGGGGAAGGCTTGTATATTATTGAAAAACACTGATTGAAAAATGTGAAACCCTTCAGTATGGAAGGGGGGGGGGGGGTGTGTTAAATTCTTAAGCGCCCCTTGGATCAGTCACTGATCGATATACCGATGTTTCGATATGAAACTATTCGTTACGTCAATACAGCTCTCGATTTGTTTCCTGTGCATCGGATGAGTTACATTGACCACTTACATAATAATTGTGTCCGCCACAACAGAGTTTTGTGGATCCTTTGTTTTCAGCCGGACGTCGCCGCCGGCGCATAGTACTCCTCCGTAACCGATAAACGAAATTTTATGAAACTCGGAATTATGATCGGGTCACATGTGAACTGCTCCGCCTTCATTTTGGGTTTACCTCTGACTTTTCTTTTTTTGAAGAGCGTCCATCTGTTTGTCTGCCTTGTGTTTAAATCACTCCTATCATTGCAGTTGTTGGACTTATCTACCTGAAATTTTGCATGCGTATACATCTTGAATAGCTAGCTCGATTTTAGGACAGGTGGCGCTACCTACATTTACTTTACGCTGCAGACTTCAAGGTTAATCTCCCAGGACTGGTTTGACGTATCGGTCTGAAATTGTGTATGCGTATAGATAACATATAGGTATTTATCATACGCAAAACTGGTGTCGCCACCAGCAACCATGTTTGCACAGCGTTCATCTATTCATCTGCCTTGGGTCAAAATCACCCAGGATCAAGTGAAAGCAATAACTCTTACTTCAAGTAGAGTAAATAATAACAGTTTTAATCCCTACTTATCTTACTTATGTAAAGACACTCAGAGAAACATGAAACATCGTCAAATACATCGTTAGAGATTGTGTATACATGCAGTGAATTTTAGCATTACAGCGGCGTGTTTCTGCCGTTGTGCAGTAGGCCTACTAAAGCTCCCATGTATTCCTTTCTCACTTGTTATATTTACCTTATATCCAATATACTGACACATTCCAAAAATTTCATCTATTCTTATAATAAAAAAAGACCTTTTCCATGTCGCTAACGACACCTATCGGAGATATCTGACATGCATGATTCGGGGTTATTAGCTTACACGTGCACGGCAGTTCACGACAAAAGCAGTTATTTTTGCCCTGTTGCAGTAATGTAATTTGAAGCGTTCTTTACAACCGAGAGAACCTGAACGAAACGGGGACTATCTTGGAAAACGCTATATCTTTTGAACGTATATATATATATATATATATATATATATATATATATATATATATATATATATATATATATATATAAATTTATGTATCTTTCAATGCATGCTTTACGAACGTTAACAAAATGATGATGCCCATTCCTTAATTTTTAGTAATATTACAAAAACATGTATATATCTAGCTGTAATAAAGTTGCATTCTACTTAGTATTTATTAATATTAGACACCTGAATACTTGATATCATCGTCGGACCTGTTTGTTTACATGCGGAGGTCAGATGACCCAAACCCTGCTCGAACACGCGTAGTGCACTTTATGGGGACCTCGGACCTTCGCGATCTCGGCCCACACGAAGTCGGACCACTAAGTACAATCTCGGACCACCGGGTCGATGATCTCGAACCACTTTCTTACCATCTCGGATCACCATGTCGGACCCCTTCAGACGTCGTTCGAAGTAATAATACCATTGTGAAATATATATGTTCTGTCTAGAAACCATGTTGAAACTATCTGTTTGAACACAAAATGCCATGCTTACTCCGTACATATAACTCAGATATATATATATCAAACAATATACTGTGGTTGTCTTCTTATTTGCGGTGGATTCAAATTCGCGATATTCGCGATCGCCCTCTGACCGCGAAATTGAAACCACGCAGTTTTGAATGCATATATACCAGACAATGATCATTAATTTCAGAAGCTGCCGATAGTTTGCGACAGTTGAGATTTATCTTCAGCTACGTAGTGATGTCCATCGAGCCTGGTGCATATACGTTATGTGATTCAGGGAGAATGACAGGGCCCATTTAAAATAATACCGGTTGGCTTAGATGCAAAAACCGGGACCCTTTGCAGGTGCGTGCTAGCGCCGGCGGACCCGCCCGGCAGTTTTTCCTGTCCCCTGGTACATTACTGGAAATTGTCAATGTCCGCTGGGCACTAATATTTAAAAATTACGTGTATGTGTGCCAAGTTAGAAGACATCAAGTGCCGCTTAAAATAAATATTGAGTAGAAGGTCCTCTTTCATATTGTGCCGTATTTAGTCATGTAAATGAATAAAATTTGCCACTAAAGTGTGAACGTAGCCGCTAGGGTTGCGCCACCTTGTAACTGTATTAAGGACTAATTCTGTGAAATCATGACGCGCCAAACGATGTATGATTGGCTATAGTGATTATGAATATATTTGAAAGGTTCACAGTTCATTTTGGCACCAAAATGCCGCAAAACAGTGGGATATGTTTTGCTTGAGATTTTAACCGTGAGAAACTGAATTCGGTTCCTTCTTCCACCTATATGGAATTAATTAGCAACATTAACGGCACTCAAATTATTCTGGGCACATCCCTGCCTTTGACACTGAAACAAGGGGGCTACCTACAGGCGTCCCTTTTTGGTTCAGCAGGTGATTACGACTCGACTTTTAATTAACAGGAGTAAGATACCCTTATCAAGACAGTTTCCCTAAACAACCTTAATATACGGTTTTGTAGTTACAGGTTGGTGTCTCGACACACCTTCATAACATTTGAGTTGTTTTAATGAGCCTCGGTTCTGAACTAATTACAGCTAGGGGGGTCAATGCTTCCCGCAGACGTCGGCTCAGCCGTCTGTGAAGGTTCGAACATGCGATATCCGGACAGAGAAAAAGTAGACCTAGATAATAGTGAAATCACCGGTTAATGAAATTATTTTGATAAGAAAATATACTACTAGACCAATGATAGCTAGAGCGCGAAAAAGGAACCCCGTGAAACTTTTAAGAATATAAAAACCGCGAAAATTCAGCCCCGCCAATATTAAGGCAACCACAGTATATGAAAGTGACGGATTTAGGAATGTTTGTTCTGATATCCAGTCAGTCATTCACTTTGCATGATCAGTTAATATGAACATCATGTAACTCTCGATCCCTTGGCACTCGTGTCTTATGTCAGCATGCAATAACGGTTATCCCAAAATGCATGCAGATAATTATTTTGCATTTTGTTAATGTTGAAAAAACCAGAGCAAGTGTCACTGCCCTATCACCGTGCATTTACATTAGTTTGGAATTCTGGAAAAGTTGTATTACGTGAACTAGCCAGGAAAGCACGTGCTTTTTTCTGTTTATATTTACAATACTGCGTCACGCCGGGATATTACATCGCAAATAGATGTACTTAAGAAATACTACCATTTTTTTGTTATTTACATTTCTGAGGCTCAGTGACTCGATTTCGGTTTAAAAGATCCATCCCAGACCTTCATATATGGATCTCATGTGTGGAGAATGGTTGTGCCCATGCAGTACTCGAGAGGCGTTTTCCCACACGGGCATCAGCAACTGTTGCTATGACAACACTGTGTGTATCTGTTTATGAAAGAGCAAAAGAAAAACGTAATCTGAATTATATTTGACCAGATACAATGTCAAAAAGGGTTCATATCTCTTCAAAAACTAGAAACATGCATTCTCGGGAATGCATACCATCGCCTTCTTAATGTGGGGCAGTCCGCAACCAGTGTTTTCATTCGACAAGCGACTACGTGTATCCACCGAAATCAGAGTGGTTCGGGTGAAGTGAGGCATAGATTGATTTGTAAGGGGAAACAGAGAATGGAGTGAAACGTGTTGCATAATAACATGGATGTCTGCTACGTTAACATGATTTTAGGTGGTGCCACCTGTCATTTGAACAAGAAAGCTATCTAAGATATATACGCATGCTAAATATTCCAACTGCCGATGTGATTTTTACCCCAATCCAGAGATATAAACATGGATGTCTGCAGCGTTAACATGACTGTAGGTGGCGCCTCCTGTCATATAAACGAGGATACCCTCCGAGATGTATACACATGCACATTTTCAGGTAGGTAAGTCAAACAACTGCCGAGTTATGAGTTATTTTTACCCCAGACGGACAAACAGATGTACGCTGTCTTAATATGGTTGCAGGTAGCCCCACCAGTTTTTCGTACGATAAAGAGCTATGTAAGATCTATACACATGCAAAATTTCAGGCCGACATGTCAAACCAGTCTTGAGATATTACCATGGATGTCTGCAGCGTAAACATGTTTGTGGCGCCACCTGTCATACAAACGAGAACACCTTCCGAGATATATACACATGCAAAACTTCAGGCAGATAAGTCAAACCACTGCAGAGATATGAGTGGTTTTAGCAAATGCAGATGAACAGATGGACACTGTCTGAAAATGGTTGCAGGTGGCGCAAACAATTTTGCCAATGTTGAAGAGCTATGTAAGATCTATACACCTGCAACATTTCAGGCCGACACGTCAAACTAGTCCTGAGATATTACCGTGGATGTCTGCAGCGTAAACATAATTATAGGTGGCGCCACCTGTCATATAAACGAGAACACTCTCCGAGATATATACACATGCAACCTTCAGGCAGATATGGCAAACCACTGCCGAGATATGAGTTATTTTAGCCTATTGCAGATGGACACTGTCTAAAAATGGTTGCAGGTTGCGCGACCGATTTGCCAATGGTAAAGTGTTATATATGAACTATACACATGCAAAATTTCAGGCCAATACGTCAAACCAGTCCTGAGATATTGGCATGGATCTCTGCAGCGTAAACATGATTGTAAGTGGCGCCACCTGTCATATAAACGAGAAATCTATCCGAGATGTACAGACATGCAAAATGTCAGACGGCTAAGTCAAGCGTATGCAGAGATATGAGTAATTTTAACTCAAGGCAGACAAACAGATGGACGCTGTGTAAAAATGGTTGTAGGTGGCGCCTCAAGTTTGATGTAAGATATAAAGCTATCCAAGAGCTACACTCGTGCAAATTTTTCAGCCTGATATTTTTCAACCAAAGATATGTGGGTTTATGTGTGAAAACAAATGCACAGATGGACTCTGTGCAGAGAGGAAAGGTCAGAGGTCAACGCAAAATGATGGCGCCGCAGTTCACATGTGACCCAATCATAATTCCGAGTATTGAAAAATTCCACCCAGTGTATCAGCCGAAATCGGTTACGAGTGAAGTGAGGCATGGATTTAGTCGTAAGGGGAAATAGGACGAGACGTGTTGCATATAAGCTTGGATGTCTGCCACGTAAGCATGACTGTAGGTGGCGCCACCTGTCGTTTGAACAAGAAAACTATCTAAGATGTATACACATGCTAAATTTCAGGCGGATCATTCGAACCACTGCCGAGATTCTCGTCGAGTTATTTAGTTAACATCTTTTAGCATAATTGCTGCTGTGACCTTGGAAATGCTTCAAGGTCATCCGTGTTCCAACTTGCCCTAGCCCTCGATAAGATGCATCAAGGCTGCAAGTTTGGTGACAGTACCGCGTTAACATCATTCTATCATTTCATTTATGAAAATTAAATCTTTACATGAATAATTGTAACTTGCTTAGGGGTGTTTTAACACATTTATTAAACTTTGGTAAAGTACTTAATTATGACCCTTCACGTACTGAATTTTCACTTTAAAGATGATTAGATAATATCCTATAAAACCGAGTAGCAGGGACTTTATGTATTATGTTCATGTATTTATAAGGTCGTATCTGACTCATATTGCCGTATATCGATGTTTTATGTGTCGGAGGCAAACTCCCCCGGAGTTGTGCCTCTCACACAAATCTCACTCGTAAGCATTATCGTCTTTTTGTTTATTTACGAAATTCAGTTAGAAGGATTACTTCTATTATTTATATAATTTTTTTTATGTTTTTGCTAGTCCAAGGGTTTTGGGCCAAGCAGTGACTAATTTTCTTTATGAATGAACAGGAGGAAGCCACTCATCAGTTTACTCTTATTTTGTGGATAGCATTTCTTGCAATGTTCATTATATCGCCATACATCTCATATATACGTAACAAAAACTCCTATGAATTCCTTTTGAGTTCAAACCTCGGCCAAACATGTAAAAGTGAATCCGTCAATCTGAGTTTACACTTGCGACAGGTATTCAATTGAATATTTTATACGCGCGTGGTATTTACCAATGGATGGGGAGAGTTCGTCAAAGAAGACATGAGCGGTCCTATGGTGTCATTGTTAGCATTCTGGACTTTGAATCCAGCGATCCGAGTTCAAATCTCGGTAGGACCTACGTACATGTTGATTGATATATTTAAACTGGCTGTTTTGAACTGGGGTCACCTCAAAGCTATCACAGGTAACGAATTATACACCCCAAGAATAATGTTATTTGAAAATATATGTTTTCCTCATTCATTTTAATACAAAATAAAGGTTGAACAATACACTCTGAATAATTCCTGGGAGAGGAGACATTATATTTACATGATGACACTTCAGAATATAATGAATTGTTCAAAACATAATGATATAAGTATTCGTTAAGTTTCCTTTAATGATTAAAGAGTGTGGCTGCAGATTTTTCGGAAGGCATTAGATCAAGTCTGATTTGTTTTACCCGAATAGTGTGCAGTTCTGGTATGTTTGGTATGTTTGAATTTGTCATTTTAAGATAAAGATTTGGCAATAAATGTAAAAGTAAATCCGTCAATCTAAGACCAATGTCGCGGCATGTATTCCATTGAATTTTTATTAGCACGTGTTATTTACCGATGGATAGGAGAGTTCGTCTAAAAAGGTCTAAGCGGTCCTATGGTGTAATGGTTAGCACTCTGGACTTTGAATCCAGCGATCCGAGTTCAAATCTCGGTAGGACCTAGCTACATTTATACATGAAGACACTTTTCAAAAATATAATGAATTGTTAAAAACGTATACTATAAGTATTAGTTAAGTTTCCTTTAACGATTAAAGAAAGTGGCTGCAGATTTGTCGGAAAGTATTCGATCAAGTCAGATTTGTTTTACCCGAATAGTGTGCAGGTCTGGTATGTGCATTCGTCATTTTAAGTTTAAGCGTCGGCCAGACATGTAAAAGTAAATCCGTCAATGTGAGATCAATGTTTAGGCAGGTATTCCATTGAATATTTATAGGCGCGTGGTATATATACCAATGGATTGGAGAGTCTGCAAAGAAGGTACGAGATGTCCTATGGTGTAATGGTTAGCACTCTGGACTTTGAATCCAGCGATCCGAGTTCAAATCTGGGTAGGACCTACCTACATATTGATTGATATATTTAAACTGTCTGTTTCGAACTGGGGTTACCTGAATGCCATCACAGATCCTGAATAAAATGCTTCATGAATAATGTTATTTGAAAACAATTTTTTCCTCATTCATTTTAATGCAAAATAAAGGTTGTATAATATACTCTTAATAATTCCTAGGAGAGGAGAGATTATATCTATATGAAGACAATTTTCAAAATATAATGAATTTTTAAAAACGTAATACTATAAGTATTAGTTAAGTTTCCTTTAACGATTAATGAGAGTGGCTGCAGATTTGTCGGAAAATATTCGATCAAGTCTGATTTGATTTTTACCCGAATAATGTGCAGGTCTGGTATGTGCGTTCGTCATTTTAAGTTCAAGCGTCGGCCAGACATGGAAAAGTAAATCCGTCAATGTGAGTTCAATGTTTCGCCAGGTATTCTTTTGAATATTTATAGGCGCGTGGTATATATACCAATGGATTGGAGAGTTCGTCAGGAGGTACGAGCGGTCCTATGGTGTAATGGTTAGCACTCTGGACTTTGAATCCAGCGATCCGAGTTCAAATTTCGGTAGGACCTACCTACATTTTGATTGATATATTTAAACTGTCTGTTTCGAACTGGGGTTACCTGAATGCCATCAAAGATCCTGAATAAAATGCCCCATGAAAAATGTTATTTGAAAACAATTTTTCCTCATCCATTTTAATGCAAAATAAAGGTTGTATAATATACTTTAAATAATTCCTGGGAGAAGAGAGATTATATCTACATGAAGACAATTTTCAAAATATAATGAATTGTTAAAAACGTAATACTATAAGTATTAAATAAATTACCTTTAATGATTAAAGAGAGTGGGTGGAGATTTGTCTATTTGTCGGAAAGTATTCGATCAAGTCTGATTTGTTTTTTACCCGAATAGTGTGCAGGTCTGGTATGTGCATTCGTCATTTTAAGTTCAAACGTCGGCCAGACATGGAAAAGTAAATCCGTCAATGTGAGTTCAATGTTTCGCCAGGTATTCTTTTGAATATTTATAGGCGCGTGGTATATATACCAATGGATAGGAGAGTTCGTTAGGTGGTACGAGCGGTCCTATGGTGTAATGGTTAGCACTCTGGGCTTTGAATCCAGCGATCCGAGTTCAAATCTCGGTAGGACCTACCTACATTTTGATTGATATATTTAAACTGTCTTTTTCGAACTGGGGTTACCTGAATGCCATCACAGATCCTGAATAAAATGCTCCATGAATAATGTTATTTGAAAACAATTTTTTCCTCATTCATTTTAATGCAAAATAAAGGGTGTATAATATACTTTAAATAATTCCTGGGAGCGGAGAAATTATATCTACATGCAGACACTTTTCAAAATATAATGAATTGTAAAAAAGGTAATAATATAAGTATTAGTTAAGTTTCCTTTAATGATTATAGAGAGTGGGTGCAGATTTGTCGGAAAGTATTCGATCAAGTCTGATTTGTTTTACCCGAATAGTGTGCAGGTCTGGTATGTGCATTCGTCATTTTAAGTTGAAGCGTCGGCCAGACATGGAAAAGTAAATCCGTCAATGTGAGTTCAATGTTTCGCAAGGTATTCTATTGAATATTTATAGGCGCGTGGTACCAATGGATTGGAGAGTTCGTCAGGAGGTACGAGGGGTCCTATGGTGTAATGGTTAGCACTCTGGACTTTGAATCCAGCGATTTGAGTTCAAATCTCGGTAGGACCTACCTACATTTTGATTGATATATTTAAACTGGCTGTTTCGAACTGGGGTTACCTGAATGCCATCAAAGATCCTGAATAAAATGCCCCATGAAAAATGTTATTTGAAAACAATTTTTTCCTCATCCATTTTAATGCAAAATAAAGGTTGTATAATATACTTTAAATAATTCCTGGGAGAGGAGAGATTATATCTACATGAAGACAATTTTCAAAATATAATGAATTGTTAAAAACGTAATACTATAAGTATTAAATAAATTACCTTTAATGATTAAAGAGAGTGGTTGGAGATTTAGCTTTTTGTCGGAAAGTATTCGATCAAGTCTGATTTGTTTTTTACCCGAATAGTGTGCAGGTCTGGTATGTGCATTCGTCATTTTAAGTTCAAACGTCGGCCAGACATGTAAAAGTAAATCCGTCAATGTGAGTTCAATGTTTCGCCAGGTATTCTTTTGAATATTTATAGGCGCGTGGTATATATACCAATGGATTGGAGAGTTCGTCAGGAGGTACGAGCGGTCCTATGGTGTAATGGTTAGCACTCTGGACTTTGAATCCAGCGATCCGAGTTCAAATTTCGGTAGGACCTACCTACATTTTGATTGATATATTTAAACTGGCTGTTTCGAACTGGGGTTACCTGAATGCCATCAGATCCTGAATAAAATGCTCCATGAATAATGTTATTTGAAAACAATTTTTTCCTCATTCATTTTAATGCAAAATAAAGATTGTATAATATACTCTAAATAATTCCTAGGAGAGGAGAGATTATATCTATATGAAGACAATTTTCAAAATATAATGAATTGTTAAAAACGTAATACTATAAGTATTAGTTAAGTTTCCTTAAACGATTAAAGAGAGTGGCTGCAGATTTGTCGGAAAGTATTCGATCAAGTCTGATTTGTTTTACCCGAATAGTGTGGTCTGGTATGTGCATTCGTCATTTTAAGTTCAAGCGTCGGCCAGACATGTAAAAGTAAATCCGTCAATGTGAGTTCAATGTTTCGGCAAGTATTCTGTTGAATATTTATAGGCGCGTGGTATATATACCAATGGATTGGAGAGTTCGTCAGGTGGTACGAGCGGTCCTATGGTGTAATGGTTAGCACTCTGGACTTTGAATCCAGCGATCCGAGTTCAAATCTCGGTAGGACCTACCTACATTTTGATTGATATATTTAAACTGTCTGTTTCGAACTGGGGTTACCTGAATGCCATCAAAAATCCTGAATAAAATGCTCCATCAATAATGTTATTCGAAAACTTTTTTTTTCCTCATCCATGTTAATGCAAAATAAAGGGTGTATAATATACTTTAAATAATTCCTGGGAGCGGAGAAATTATATCTACATGCAGACACTTTTCAAAATATAATGAATTGTAAAAAACGTAATACTATAAGTATTAGTTAAGTTTCCTTTAATGATTAAAGAGAGTGGGTGCAGATTTGTCGGAAAGTATTCGATCAAGTCTGATTTGTTTTACCCGAATAGTGTGCAGGTCTGGTATGTGCATTCGTCATTTTAAGTTCAAGCGTCGGCCAGACATGGAAAAGTAAATCCGTCAATGTGAGTTCAATGTTTCGCAAGGTATTCTATTGAATATTTATAGGCGCGTGGTACCAATGGATTTGCGAGTTCGTCAGGAGGTACGAGGGGTCCTATGGTGTAATGGTTAGCACTCTGGACTTTGAATCCAGCGATCCGAGTTCAAATCTCGGTAGGACCTACCTACATTTTGATTGATATATTTAAACTGTCTGTTTCGAACTGGGGTTACCTGAAAGCCATCACAGATCCTGAATAAAATGCCCCATGAAAAATGTTATTTGAAAACAATTTTTTCCTCATTCATTTTAATGCAAAATAAAGATTGTATAATATACTCTTAATAATTCCTAGGAGAGGAGAGATTATATCTATATGAAGACAACTTTCAAAATATAATGAATTGTTAAAAACGTAATACTGTAAGTATTAGTTAAGTTTCCTTTAACGATTAAAGAGAGTGGCTGCAGATTTGTCGGAAAGTATTCGATCAAGTCTGATTTGTTTTACCCGAATAGTGTGCAGGTCTGGTAGGTGCATTCGTCATTTTAAGTTCAAGCGTCGGCCGGACATGTAAAAGTAAATCCGTAAATGTGAGTTCAATGTTGCGGCAAGTATTCTATTGAATATTTATAGGCGCGTGGTATATATAACAATGGATTGGAGAGTTCGGCAGGTGGTACGAGCGGTCCTATGGTTTAATGGTTAGCACTCTGGACTTTGAATCCAGCGATCCCAGTTCAAATCTCGGTAGGACCTACCTACATTTTGATTGATATATTTAAACTGTCTGTTTCGAACTGGGGTGACCTGAATGCCATCAAAGATCCTGAATAAAATGCCCCATGAAAAATGTTATTTGAAAACAATTTTTTCCTCATTCATTTTAATGCAAATTAAAGATTGTATAATATACTCTAAATAATTTCTGGGAGAGGAGAAATTATATCTACATGAAGACACTTCAAAATATGTTGAATTGTTAAAAAGGTAATACTATAAGTATTAGTTAAGTTTCCTTTAACGATTAAAGAGAGTGGCTGCAGATTTGTCGGAAAGTATTCGATCAAGTCTGATTTGTTTTACCCGAATAGTGTGCAGGTCTGGAAGGTGCATTCGTCATTTTAAGTTCAAGCGTCGGCCGGACATGGAAAAGTAAATCCGTCAATGTGAGTTCAATGTTTCGGCAAGTATTCTATTGAATATTTATAGGCGCGTGGTATATATAACAATGGATTGGAGAGTTCGGCAGGTGGTACGAGCGGTCCTATGGTTTAATGGTTAGCACTCTGGACTTTGAATCCAGCGATCCCAGTTCAAATCTCGGTAGGACCTACCTACATTTTGATTGATATATTTAAACTGTCTGTTTCGAACTGGGGTTACCTGAATGCCATCAAAGATCCTGAATAAAATGACCCATGAAAAATGTTATTTGAAAACAATTTTTTCCTCATTCATTTTAATGCAAATTAAAGATTGTATAATATACTCTAAATAATTTCTGGGAGAGGAGAAATTATATCTACATGAAGACACTTCAAAATATGTTGAATTGTTAAAAAGGTAATACTATAAGTATTAGTTAAGTTTCCTTTAACGATTAAAGAGAGTGGCTGCAGATTTGTCGGAAAGTATTCGATCAAGTCTGATTTGTTTTTTACCCGAATAGTGTGCAGGTCTGGTATGTGCATTCGTCATTTTAAGTTCAAGCGTCGGCCAGACATGTAAAAGTAAATCCGTCAATGTGAGTTCAATGTTTCGGCAAGTATTCTATTGAATATTTATAGGCGCGTGGCATATATACCAATGGATTGGAGAGTTCGTCAGGTGGTACGAGCGGTCCTATGGTGTAATGGTTAGCACTCTGGACTTTGAATCCAGCGATCCGAGTTCAAATCTCGGTAGGACCTACCTACATTTTGATTGATATATTTAAACTGTCTGTTTCGAACTGGGGTTACCTGAATGCCATCAAAGATCCTGAATAAAATGCTCCATCAATAATGTTATTCGAAAACTTTTTTTTTCTTATCCATGTTAATGCAAAATAAAGGGTGTATAATATACTTTAAATAATTCCTGGGAGAGGAGAGATTATATCTACATGAAGACACTTTTCAAAAATATAATGAATTGTAAAAAACGTAATACTATAAGTATTACTTAAGTTTCCTTTAATGATTAAAGAGAGTGGGTGCAGATTTGTCGGAAAGTATTCGATCAAGTCTGATTTGTTTTACCCGAATAGTGTGCAGGTCTGGTATGTGCATTCGTCATTTTAAGTTCAAGCGTCGGCCAGACATGGAAAAGTAAATCCGTCAATGTGAGTTCAATGTTTCGCAAGGTATTCTATTGAATATTTATAGGCGCGTGGTACCAATGGATTTGCGAGTTCGTCAGGAGGTACGAGGGGTCCTATGGTGTAATGGTTAGCACTCTGGACTTTGAATCCAGCGATCCGAGTTCAAATCTCGGTAGGACCTACATACATTTTGATTGATATATTTAAACTGGCTGTTTCGAACTGGGGTTACCTGAACGCCATCAAAGATCCTGAATAAAATGCCCCATGAAAAATGTTATTTGAAAACAAGTTTTTCCTCATCCATTTTAATGCAAAATTAAGGTTGTATAATATACTTTAAATAATTACTGGGAGAGGAGAGATTATATCTACATGAAGACAATTTTCAAAATATAATGAATTGTTAAAAACGTAATACTATAAGTATTAAATAAATTACCTTTAATGATTAAAGAGAGTGGGTGGAGATTTGTCTTTTTGTCGGAAAGTATTCGATCAAGTCAGATTTGTTTTTTTACCCGAATAGTGTGCAGGTCTGGTATGTGCATTCGTCATTTTAAGTGCAAACGTCGGCCAGACATGGAAAAGTAAATCCGTCAATGTGAGTTCAATGTTTCGCCAGGTATTCTTTTGAATATTTATAGGCGCGTGGTATATATACCAATGGATTGGAGAGTTCGGCAGGTGGTACGAACGGTCCTATGGTGTAATGGTTAGCACTCTGGACCTTGAATCCAGCGATCCGAGTTCAAATCTCGGTAGGACCTACCTACATTTTGATTGATATATTTAAACTGTCTGTTTCGAACTGGGGTTACCTGAAAGCCATCACAGATCCTGAATAAAATGCCCCATGAAAAATGTTATTTGAAAACAATTTTTTCCTCATTCATTTTAATGCAAAATAAAGATTGTATAATATACTCTTAATAATTCCTAGGAGAGGAGAGATTATATCTATATGAAGACAACTTTCAAAATATAATGAATTGTTAAAAACGTAATACTGTAAGTATTAGTTAAGTTTCCTTTAACGATTAAAGAGAGTGGCTGCAGATTTGTCGGAAAGTAATCGATCAAGTCTGATATGTTTTACCCGAATAGTGTGCAGGTCTGGTATGTCCATTCGTCATTTTAAGTTCAAGCGTCGGCCGGACATGTAAAAGTAAATCCGTCAATGTGAGTTCAATGTTTCGGCAAGTATTCTATTGAATATTTATAGGCGCGTGGTATATATAACAATGGATTGGAGAGTTCGGCAGGTGGTACGAGCGGTCCTATGGTTTAATGGTTAGCACTCTGGACTTTGAATCCAGCGATCCCAGTTCAAATCTCGGTAGGACCTACCTACATTTTGATTGATATATTTAAACTGTCTGTTTCGAACTGGGGTGACCTGAATGCCATCAAAGATCCTGAATAAAATGCCCCATGAAAAATGTTATTTGAAAACAATTTTTTCCTCATTCATTTTAATGCAAATTAAAGATTGTATAATATACTCTAAATAATTTCTGGGAGAGGAGAAATTATATCTACATGAAGACACTTCAAAATATGTTGAATTGTTAAAAAGGTAATACTATAAGTATTAGTTAAGTTTCCTTTAACGATTAAAGAGAGTGGCTGCAGATTTGTCGGAAAGTATTCGATCAAGTTTGATTTGTTTTTTACCCGAATAGTGTGCAGGTCTGGTATGTGCATTCGTCATTTTAAGTTCAAGCGTCGGCCAGACATGTAAAAGTAAATCCGTCAATGTGAGTTCAATGTTTCGGCAAGTATTCTATTGAATATTTATAGGCGCGTGGCTTATATACCAAGGGATTGGAGAGTTCGTCAGGTGGTACGAGTTCCAGCGATCCGAGTTCAAATCTCGGTAGGACCTACCTACATTTTGATTGATATATTTAAACTGTCTGTTTCGAACTGGGGTTACCTGAATGCCATCAAAGATCCTGAATAAAATGCTCCATGAATAATGTTATTTGAAAACAATTTTTTCCTCATTCATTTTAATGCAAAATAAAGATTGTATAATATACTCTTAATAATTCCTAGGAGAGGAGAGATTATATCTATATGAAGACCATTTTCAAAATATAATGAATTGTTAAAAACGTAATACTATAAGTATTAGTTAAGTTTCCTTTAACGATTAAAGAGAGTGGCTGCAGATTTGTCGGAAAGTATTCGATCAAGTCTGATTTGTTTTACCCGAATAGTGTGCAGGTCTGGTATGTGCATTCGTCATTATAAGTTCAAGCGTCGGCCGGACATGTAAAAGTATATCCGTCAATGTGAGTTCAATGTTTCGGCAAGTATTCTATTGAATATTTATAGGCGCGTGGCATATATACCAATGGATTGGAGAGTTCGTCAGGTGGTACGAGCGGTCCTATGGTTTAATGGTTAGCACTCTGGACTTTGAATCCAGCGATCCCAGTTCAAATCTCGGTAGGACCTACCTACATTTTGATTGATATATTTAAACTGTCTGTTTCGAACTGGGGTGACCTGAATGCCATCAAAGATCCTGAATAAAATGCCCCATGAAAAATGTTATTTGAAAACAATTTTTTCCTCATTCATTTTAATGCAAATTAAAGATTGTATAATATACTCTAAATAATTTCTGGGAGAGGAGAAATTATATCTACATGAAGACACTTCAAAATATGTTGAATTGTTAAAAAGGTAATACTATAAGTATTAGTTAAGTTTCCTTTAACGATTAAAGAGAGTGGCTGCAGATTTGTCGGAAAGTATTCGATCAAGTCTGATTTGTTTTTTACCCGAATAGTGTGCAGGTCTGGTATGTGCATTCGTCATTTTAAGTTCAAGCGTCGGCCAGACATGTAAAAGTAAATCCGTCAATGTGAGTTCAATGTTTCGGCAAGTATTCTATTGAATATTTATAGGCGCGTGGCATATATACCAATGGATTGGAGAGTTCGTCAGGTGGTACGAGCGGTCCTATGGTGTAATGGTTAGCACTCTGGACTTTGAATCCAGCGATCCGAGTTCAAATCTCGGTAGGACCTACCTACATTTTGATTGATATATTTAAACTGTCTGTTCCGAACTGGGGTTACCTGAATGCCATCAAAGATCCCGAATAAAATGCTCCATCAATAATGTTATTCGAAAACATTTTTTTTCCTCATCCATGTTAATGCAAAATAAAGGGTGTATAATATACTTTAAATAATTCCTGGGAGAGGAGAGATTATATCTACATGAAGACACTTTTCAAAAATATAATGAATTGTTAAAAACGTATGCTAAAGTATTAGTTAAGTTTCCTTTAATGTTTAACGAGAGTGGCTGCAAATTTGTCGGAAAGTATTCGATCAAGTCTGATTTGTTTTACCCGAAGAGTGTGCAGGTCTGGTATGTGCATTCGTCATTTTAAGTTTAAGCGTCGGCCAGACATGTAAAAGTAAATCCGTCAATGTGAGATCAATGTTTAGGCAGGTATTCCATTGAATATTTATAGGCGCGTGGTATACATACCAATGGATTGGAGAGTCTCCAAAGAAGGTACGAGATGTCCTATGGTGTAATGGTTAGCACTCGGGACTTTGAATCCAGCGATCCGAGTTCAAATCTCGGTAGGACTTACCTACATTTTGATTGATATATTTAAACTGTCTGTTTCGAACTGGGGTTACCTGAATGCCATCAAAGATCCTGAATAAAATGCTCCATCAATAATGTTATTCGAAAACATTTTTTTCCCTCATCCATGTTAATGCAAAATAAAGGGTGTATAATATACTTTAAATAATTCCTGGGAGCGGAGAAATTATATCTACATGCAGACACTTTTCAAAATATAATGAATTGTAAAAAACGTAATACTATAAGTATTAGTTAAGTTTCCTTTAATGATTAAAGAGAGTGGGTGCAGATTTGTCGGAAATTATTCGATCAAGTCTGATTTGTTTTACCCGAATAGTGTGCAGGTCTGGTATGTGCATTCGTCATTTTAAGTTGAAGCGTCGGCCAGACATGGAAAAGTAAATCCGTCAATGTGAGTTCAATGTTTCGCAAGGTATTCTATTGAATATTTATAGGCGCGTGGTACCAATGGATTGGAGAGTTCGTCAGGAGGTACGAGGGGTCCTATGGTGTAATGGTTAGCACTCTGGACTTTGAATCCAGCGATCCGAGTTCAAATCTCGGTAGGACCTACCTACATTCGTATTCGATCAAGTCTGATTTGTTTTTTACCCGAATAGTGTGCAGGTCTGGTATGTGCATTCGTCATTTTAAGTTCAAACGTCGGCCAGACATGGAAAAGTAAATCCGTCAATGTGAGTTCAATGTTTCGCCAGGTATTCTTTTGAATATTTATAGGCGCGTGGTATATATACCAATGGATTGGAGAGTTCTTCAGGTGGTACGAGCGGTCCTATGGTGTAATGGTTAGCACTCTGGACTTTGAATCCAGCGATCCGAGTTCAAATCTCGGTAGGACCTACCTACATTTTGATTGATATAATTAAACTGTCTGTTTCGAACTGGGGTTACCTGAATGCCATCACAGATCCTGAATAAAATGCTCCATGAATAATGTTATTCGAAAACATTTTTTTTTCCTCATCCATGTTAATGCAAAATAAAGGGTGTATAATATACTTTAAATAATTCCTGGGAGAGGAGAGATTATATCTACATGAAGACAATTTTCAAAATATAATGAATTGTTAAAAACGTAATACTATAAGTATTAAATAAATTACCTTTAATGATTAAAGAGAGTGGGTGGAGATTTGTGTTTTTGTCGGAAAGTATTCGATCAAGTCTGATTTGTTTTTTACCCGAATAATGTGCAGGTCTGGTATGTGCATTCGTCATTTTAAGTTCAAACGTCGGCCAGACATGTAAAAGTAAATCCGTCAATGTGAGTTCAATGTTTCGCCAGGTATTCTTTTGAATATTTATAGGCGCGTGGTATATATACCAATGGATTGGAGAGTTCGTCAGGTGGTACGAGCGGTCCTATGGTGTAATGGTTAGCACTCTGGACTTTGAATCCAGCGATCCGAGTTCAAATCTCGGTAGGACCTACCTACATTTTGATTGATATATTTAAACTGTCTGTTTCGAACTGGGGTTACCTGAATGCCATCAAAGATCCTGAATAAAATGCTCCATCAATAATGTTATTCGAAAACATTTTTTTCCCTCATCCATGTTAATGCAAAATAAAGGGTGTATAATATACTTTAAATAATTCCTGGGAGCGGAGAAATTATATCTACATGCAGACACTTTTCAAAATATAATGAATTGTAAAAAACGTAATACTATAAGTATTAGTTAAGTTTCCTTTAATGATTAAAGAGAGTGGGTGCAGATTTGTCGGAAATTATTCGATCAAGTCTGATTTGTTTTACCCGAATAGTGTGCAGGTCTGGTATGTGCATTCGTCATTTTAAGTTGAAGCGTCGGCCAGACATGGAAAAGTAAATCCGTCAATGTGAGTTCAATGTTTCGCAAGGTATTCTATTGAATATTTATAGGCGCGTGGTACCAATGGATTGGAGAGTTCGTCAGGAGGTACGAGGGGTCCTATGGTGTAATGGTTAGCACTCTGGACTTTGAATCCAGCGATCCGAGTTCAAATCTCGGTAGGACCTACCTACATTCGTATTCGATCAAGTCTGATTTGTTTTTTACCCGAATAGTGTGCAGGTCTGGTATGTGCATTCGTCATTTTAAGTTCAAACGTCGGCCAGACATGGAAAAGTAAATCCGTCAATGTGAGTTCAATGTTTCGCCAGGTATTCTTTTGAATATTTATAGGCGCGTGGTATATATACCAATGGATTGGAGAGTTCTTCAGGTGGTACGAGCGGTCCTATGGTGTAATGGTTAGCACTCTGGACTTTGAATCCAGCGATCCGAGTTCAAATCTCGGTAGGACCTACCTACATTTTGATTGATATAATTAAACTGTCTGTTTCGAACTGGGGTTACCTGAATGCCATCACAGATCCTGAATAAAATGCTCCATGAATAATGTTATTCGAAAACATTTTTTTTTCCTCATCCATGTTAATGCAAAATAAAGGGTGTATAATATACTTTAAATAATTCCTGGGAGAGGAGAGATTATATCTACATGAAGACAATTTTCAAAATATAATGAATTGTTAAAAACGTAATACTATAAGTATTAAATAAATTACCTTTAATGATTAAAGAGAGTGGGTGGAGATTTGTGTTTTTGTCGGAAAGTATTCGATCAAGTCTGATTTGTTTTTTACCCGAATAATGTGCAGGTCTGGTATGTGCATTCGTCATTTTAAGTTCAAACGTCGGCCAGACATGTAAAAGTAAATCCGTCAATGTGAGTTCAATGTTTCGCCAGGTATTCTTTTGAATATTTATAGGCGCGTGGTATATATACCAATGGATTGGAGAGTTCGTCAGGTGGTACGAGCGGTCCTATGGTGTAATGGTTAGCACTCTGGACTTTGAATCCAGCGATCCGAGTTCAAATCTCGGTAGGACCTACCTACATTTTGATTGATATATTTAAACTGTCTGTTTCGAACTGGGGTTACCTGAATGCCATCAAAGATCCTAAATAAAATGCTCCATGAATAATGTTATTTGAAAACAATTTTTTCCTCATTCATTTTAATGCAAAATAAAGATTGTATAATATACTCTTAATAATTCCTAGGAGAGGAGAGATTATATCTATATGAAGACCATTTTCAAAATATAATGAATTGTTAAAAACGTAATACTATAAGTATTGGTTAAGTTTCCTTTAACGATTAAAGAGAGTGGCTGCAGATTTGTCGGAAAGTATTCGATCAAGTCTGATTTGTTTTACCCGAATAGTGTGCAGGTCTGGTATGTGCATTCGTCATTTTAAGTTCAAGCGTCGGCTGGACATGTAAAAGTATATCCGTCAATGTGAGTTCAATGTTTCGGCAAGTATTCTATTGAATATTTATAGGCGCGTGGCATATATACCAATGGATTGGAGAGTTCGTCAGGTGGTACGAGCGGTCCTATGGTTTAATGGTTAGCACTCTGGACTTTGAATCCAGCGATCCCAGTTCAAATCTCGGTAGGACCTACCTACATTTTGATTGATATATTTAAACTGTCTGTTTCGAACTGGGGTGACCTGAATGCCATCAAAGATCCTGAATAAAATGCCCCATGAAAAATGTTATTTGAAAACAATTTTTTCCTCATTCATTTTAATGCAAATTAAAGATTGTATAATATACTCTAAATAATTTCTGGGAGAGGAGAAATTATATCTACATGAAGACACTTCAAAATATGTTGAATTGTTAAAAAGGTAATACTATAAGTATTAGTTAAGTTTCCTTTAACGATTAAAGAGAGTGGCTGCAGATTTGTCGGAAAGTATTCGATCAAGTCTGATTTGTTTTTTACCCGAATAGTGTGCAGGTCTGGTATGTGCATTCGTCATTTTAAGTTCAAGCGTCGGCCAGACATGTAAAAGTAAATCCGTCAATGTGAGTTCAATGTTTCGGCAAGTATTCTATTGAATATTTATAGGCGCGTGGCATATATACCAATGGATTGGAGAGTTCGTCAGGTGGTACGAGCGGTCCTATGGTGTAATGGTTAGCACTCTGGACTTTGAATCCAGCGATCCGAGTTCAAATCTCGGTAGGACCTACCTACATTTTGATTGATATATTTAAACTGTCTGTTCCGAACTGGGGTTACCTGAATGCCATCAAAGATCCCGAATAAAATGCTCCATCAATAATGTTATTCGAAAACATTTTTTTTCCTCATCCATGTTAATGCAAAATAAAGGGTGTATAATATACTTTAAATAATTCCTGGGAGAGGAGAGATTATATCTACATGAAGACACTTTTCAAAAATATAATGAATTGTTAAAAACGTATGCTAAAGTATTAGTTAAGTTTCCTTTAATGTTTAACGAGAGTGGCTGCAAATTTGTCGGAAAGTATTCGATCAAGTCTGATTTGTTTTACCCGAAGAGTGTGCAGGTCTGGTATGTGCATTCGTCATTTTAAGTTTAAGCGTCGGCCAGACATGTAAAAGTAAATCCGTCAATGTGAGATCAATGTTTAGGCAGGTATTCCATTGAATATTTATAGGCGCGTGGTATACATACCAATGGATTGGAGAGTCTCCAAAGAAGGTACGAGATGTCCTATGGTGTAATGGTTAGCACTCGGGACTTTGAATCCAGCGATCCGAGTTCAAATCTCGGTAGGACTTACCTACATTTTGATTGATATATTTAAACTGTCTGTTTCGAACTGGGGTTACCTGAATGCCATCAAAGATCCTGAATAAAATGCTCCATCAATAATGTTATTCGAAAACATTTTTTTCCCTCATCCATGTTAATGCAAAATAAAGGGTGTATAATATACTTTAAATAATTCCTGGGAGCGGAGAAATTATATCTACATGCAGACACTTTTCAAAATATAATGAATTGTAAAAAACGTAATACTATAAGTATTAGTTAAGTTTCCTTTAATGATTAAAGAGAGTGGGTGCAGATTTGTCGGAAATTATTCGATCAAGTCTGATTTGTTTTACCCGAATAGTGTGCAGGTCTGGTATGTGCATTCGTCATTTTAAGTTGAAGCGTCGGCCAGACATGGAAAAGTAAATCCGTCAATGTGAGTTCAATGTTTCGCAAGGTATTCTATTGAATATTTATAGGCGCGTGGTACCAATGGATTGGAGAGTTCGTCAGGAGGTACGAGGGGTCCTATGGTGTAATGGTTAGCACTCTGGACTTTGAATCCAGCGATCCGAGTTCAAATCTCGGTAGGACCTACCTACATTCGTATTCGATCAAGTCTGATTTGTTTTTTACCCGAATAGTGTGCAGGTCTGGTATGTGCATTCGTCATTTTAAGTTCAAACGTCGGCCAGACATGGAAAAGTAAATCCGTCAATGTGAGTTCAATGTTTCGCCAGGTATTCTTTTGAATATTTATAGGCGCGTGGTATATATACCAATGGATTGGAGAGTTCTTCAGGTGGTACGAGCGGTCCTATGGTGTAATGGTTAGCACTCTGGACTTTGAATCCAGCGATCCGAGTTCAAATCTCGGTAGGACCTACCTACATTTTGATTGATATAATTAAACTGTCTGTTTCGAACTGGGGTTACCTGAATGCCATCACAGATCCTGAATAAAATGCTCCATGAATAATGTTATTCGAAAACATTTTTTTTTCCTCATCCATGTTAATGCAAAATAAAGGGTGTATAATATACTTTAAATAATTCCTGGGAGAGGAGAGATTATATCTACATGAAGACAATTTTCAAAATATAATGAATTGTTAAAAACGTAATACTATAAGTATTAAATAAATTACCTTTAATGATTAAAGAGAGTGGGTGGAGATTTGTGTTTTTGTCGGAAAGTATTCGATCAAGTCTGATTTGTTTTTTACCCGAATAATGTGCAGGTCTGGTATGTGCATTCGTCATTTTAAGTTCAAACGTCGGCCAGACATGTAAAAGTAAATCCGTCAATGTGAGTTCAATGTTTCGCCAGGTATTCTTTTGAATATTTATAGGCGCGTGGTATATATACCAATGGATTGGAGAGTTCGTCAGGTGGTACGAGCGGTCCTATGGTGTAATGGTTAGCACTCTGGACTTTGAATCCAGCGATCCGAGTTCAAATCTCGGTAGGACCTACCTACATTTTGATTGATATATTTAAACTGTCTGTTTCGAACTGGGGTTACCTGAATGCCATCAAAGATCCTAAATAAAATGCTCCATGAATAATGTTATTTGAAAACAATTTTTTCCTCATTCATTTTAATGCAAAATAAAGATTGTATAATATACTCTTAATAATTCCTAGGAGAGGAGAGATTATATCTATATGAAGACCATTTTCAAAATATAATGAATTGTTAAAAACGTAATACTATAAGTATTGGTTAAGTTTCCTTTAACGATTAAAGAGAGTGGCTGCAGATTTGTCGGAAAGTATTCGATCAAGTCTGATTTGTTTTACCCGAATAGTGTGCAGGTCTGGTATGTGCATTCGTCATTTTAAGTTCAAGCGTCGGCTGGACATGTAAAAGTATATCCGTCAATGTGAGTTCAATGTTTCGGCAAGTATTCTATTGAATATTTATAGGCGCGTGGCATATATACCAATGGATTGGAGAGTTCGTCAGGTGGTACGAGCGGTCCTATGGTTTAATGGTTAGCACTCTGGACTTTGAATCCAGCGATCCCAGTTCAAATCTCGGTAGGACCTACCTACATTTTGATTGATATATTTAAACTGTCTGTTTCGAACTGGGGTGACCTGAATGCCATCAAAGATCCTGAATAAAATGCCCCATGAAAAATGTTATTTGAAAACAATTTTTTCCTCATTCATTTTAATGCAAATTAAAGATTGTATAATATACTCTAAATAATTTCTGGGAGAGGAGAAATTATATCTACATGAAGACACTTCAAAATATGTTGAATTGTTAAAAAGGTAATACTATAAGTATTAGTTAAGTTTCCTTTAACGATTAAAGAGAGTGGCTGCAGATTTGTCGGAAAGTATTCGATCAAGTCTGATTTGTTTTTTACCCGAATAGTGTGCAGGTCTGGTATGTGCATTCGTCATTTTAAGTTCAAGCGTCGGCCAGACATGTAAAAGTAAATCCGTCAATGTGAGTTCAATGTTTCGGCAAGTATTCTATTGAATATTTATAGGCGCGTGGCATATATACCAATGGATTGGAGAGTTCGTCAGGTGGTACGAGCGGTCCTATGGTGTAATGGTTAGCACTCTGGACTTTGAATCCAGCGATCCGAGTTCAAATCTCGGTAGGACCTACCTACATTTTGATTGATATATTTAAACTGTCTGTTTCGAACTGGGGTTACCTGAATGCCATCAAAGATCCTAAATAAAATGCTCCATGAATAATGTTATTTGAAAACAATTTTTTCCTCATTCATTTTAATGCAAAATAAAGATTGTATAATATACTCTTAATAATTCCTAGGAGAGGAGAGATTATATCTATATGAAGACCATTTTCAAAATATAATGAATTGTTAAAAACGTAATACTATAAGTATTAGTTAAGTTTCCTTTAACGATTAAAGGGAGTGGCTGCAGATTTGTCGGAAAGTATTCGATCAAGTCTGATTTGTTTTACCCGAATAGTGTGCAGGTCTGGTATGTGCATTCGTCATTTTAAGTTCAAGCGTCGGCTGGACATGTAAAAGTATATCCGTCAATGTGAGTTCAATGTTTCGGCAAGTATTCTATTGAATATTTATAGGCGCGTGGCATATATACCAATGGATTGGAGAGTTCGTCAGGTGGTACGAGCGGTCCTATGGTTTAATGGTTAGCACTCTGGACTTTGAATCCAGCGATCCCAGTTCAAATCTCGGTAGGACCTACCTACATTTTGATTGATATATTTAAACTGTCTGTTTCGAACTGGGGTGACCTGAATGCCATCAAAGATCCTGAATAAAATGCCCCATGAAAAATGTTATTTGAAAACAATTTTTTCCTCATTCATTTTAATGCAAATTAAAGATTGTATAATATACTCTAAATAATTTCTGGGAGAGGAGAAATTATATCTACATGAAGACACTTCAAAATATGTTGAATTGTTAAAAAGGTAATACTATAAGTATTAGTTAAGTTTCCTTTAACGATTAAAGAGAGTGGCTGCAGATTTGTCGGAAAGTATTCGATCAAGTCTGATTTGTTTTTTACCCGAATAGTGTGCAGGTCTGGTATGTGCATTCGTCATTTTAAGTTCAAGCGTCGGCCAGACATGTAAAAGTAAATCCGTCAATGTGAGTTCAATGTTTCGGCAAGTATTCTATTGAATATTTATAGGCGCGTGGCATATATACCAATGGATTGGAGAGTTCGTCAGGTGGTACGAGCGGTCCTATGGTGTAATGGTTAGCACTCTGGACTTTGAATCCAGCGATCCGAGTTCAAATCTCGGTAGGACCTACCTACATTTTGATTGATATATTTAAACTGTCTGTTTCGAACTGGGGTTACCTGAATGCCATCAAAGATCCTGAATAAAATATTCCATCAATAATGTTATTCGAAAACATTTTTTTTCCTCATCCATGTTAATGCAAAATAAAGGGTGTATAATATACTTTAAATAATTCCTGGGAGAGGAGAGATTATATCTACATGAAGACACTTTTCAAAAATATAATGAATTGTTAAAAACGTATACTATAAGTATTAGTTAAGTTTCCTTTAATGTTTAACGAGAGTGGCTGCAAATTTGTCGGAAAGTATTCGATCAAGTCTGATTTGTTTTACCCGAAGAGTGTGCAGGTCTGGTATGTGCATTCGTCATTTTAAGTTTAAGCGTCGGCCAGACATGTAAAAGTAAATCCGTCAATGTGAGATCAATGTTTAGGCAGGTATTCCATTGAATATTTATAGGCGCGTGGTATACATATCAATGGATTGGAGAGTCTCCAAAGAAGGTACGAGATGTCCTATGGTGTAATGGTTAGCACTCGGGACTTTGAATCCAGCGATCCGAGTTCAAATCTCGGTAGGACTTACCTACATTTTGATTGATATATTTAAACTGTCTGTTTCGAACTGGGGTTACCTGAATGCCATCAAAGATCCTGAATAAAATGCTCCATCAATAATGTTATTCGAAAACATTTTTTTCCTTATCCATGTTAATGCAAAATAAAGGGTGTATAATATACTTTAAATAATTCCTGGGAGCGGAGAAATTATATCTACATGCAGACACTTTTCAAGATATAATGAATTGTAAAAAACGTAATACTATAAGTATTAGTTAAGTTTCCTTTAATGATTAAAGAGAGTGGGTGCAGATTTGTCGGAAATTATTCGATCAAGTCTGATTTGTATTACCCGAATAGTGTGAAGGTCTGGTATGAGCATTCGTCATTTTAAGTTCAAGCGTCGGCCAGACATGGAAAAGTAAATCCGTCAATGTGAGTTCAATGTTTCGCAAGGTATTCTATTGAATATTTATAGGCGCGTGGTACCAATGGATTGGAGAGTTCGTCAGGAGGTACGAGGGGTCCTATGGTGTAATGGTTAGCACTCTGGACTTTGAATCCAGCGATCCGAGTTCAAATCTCGGTAGGACCTACCTACATTCGTATTCGATCAAGTCTGATTTGTTTTTTACCCGAATAGTGTGCAGGTCTGGTATGTGCATTCGTCATTTTAAGTTCAAACGTCGGCCAGACATGGAAAAGTAAATCCGTCAATGTGAGTTCAATGTTTCGCCAGGTATTCTTTTGAATATTTATAGGCGCGTGGTATATATACCAATGGATTGGAGAGTTCGTCAGGTGGTACGAGCGGTCCTATGGTGTATTGGTTAGCACTCTGTACTTTGAATCCAGCGATCCGAGTTCAAATCTCGGTAGGACCTACCTACATTTTGATTGATATAATTAAACTGTCTGTTTCGAACTGGGGTTACCTGAATGCCATCACAGATCCTGAATAAAATGCTCCATGAATAATGTCATTCGAAAACATTTTTTTTTTCCTCATCCATGTTAATGCAAAATAAAGGGTGTATAATATACTTTAAATAATTCCTGGGAGTGGAGAGATTATATCTACATGAAGACAATTTTCAAAATATAATGAATTGTTAAAAACGTAATACTATAAGTATTAAATAAATTACCTTTAATGATTAAAGAGAGTGGGTGGAGATTTGTGTTTTTGTCGGAAAGTATTCGATCAAGTCTGATTTGTTTTTTACCCGAATAATGTGCAGGTCTGGTATGTGCATTCGTCATTTTAAGTTCAAACGTCGGCCACACATGTAAAAGTAAATCCGTCAATGTGAGTTCAATGTTTCGCCAGGTATTCTTTTGAATATTTATAGGCGCGTGGTATATATACCAATGGATTGGAGAGTTCGTCAGGTGGTACGAGCGGTCCTATGGTGTAATGGTTAGCACTCTGGACTTTGAATCCAGCGATCCGAGTTCAAATCTCGGTAGGACCTACCTACATTTTGATTGATATAATTAAACTGTCTGTTTCGAACTGGGGTTACCTGAATGCCATCACAGATCCTGAATAAAATGCTCCATGAATAATGTTATTTGAAAACAATTTTTTCCTCATTCATTTTAATGCAAAATAAAGGTTGTATAATATACTCTAAATAATTCCTAGGAGAGGAGAGATTATATCTATATGAAGACAATTTTCAAAACATAATGAATTGTTAAAAACGTAATACTATAAGTATTAAATAAATTTCCTTTCACGATTAAAAAGAGTGGGTGCAGATTTGTCGGAAAGTATTCGATCAAGTCTGATTTGTATTACCCGAATAGTGTGCAGGTCTGGTATGTGCATTCGTCATTTTAAGTTCAAGCGTCGGCCAGACATGTAAAAGTAAATCCGTCAATGTGAGATCAATGTTTAGACAGGTATTCCATTGAATATTTATAGGCGCGTGGTATACATACCAATGGATTGGAGAGTCTGCAAAGAAGGTACGAGATGTCCTATGGTGTAATGGTTAGCACTCTGGACTTTGAATCCAGCGATCCGAGTTCAAATCTTGGTAGGACTTACCTACATTTTGATTGATATATTTAAACTGTCTGTTTTGAACTGGTGTTACCTGAATGCCATCAAAGATCCTGAATAAAATGCTCCATCAATAATGTTATTCGAAAACATTTTTTTCGCTCATCCATGTTAATGCAAAATAAAGGGTGTATAATATACTTTAAATAATTCCTGGGAGCGGAGAAATTATATCTACATGCAGACACTTTTCAAAATATAATGAATTGTAAAAAACGTAATACTATAAGTATTAGTTAAGTTTCCTTTAATGATTAAAGAGAGTGGGTGGAGATTTGTCTATTTGTCGGAAAGTATTCGATCAAGTCTGATTTGTTTTTTACCCGAATAGTGTGCAGGTCTGGTATGTGCATTCGTCATTTTAAGTTCAAACGTCGGCCAGACATGGAAAAGTAAATCCGTCAATGTGAGTTCAATGTTTCGCCAGGTATTCTTTTGAATATTTATAGGCGCGTGGTATATATACCAATGGATTGGAGAGTTCGTCAGGTGGTACGAGCGGTCCTATGGTGTAATGGTTAGCACTCTGGACTTTGAATCCAGCGATCCGAGTTCAAATCTCGGTAGGACCTACCTACATTTTGATTGATATATTTAAACTGTCTGTTTCGAACTGGGGTTACCTGAATGCCATCACAGATCCTGAATAAAATGCTCCATGAATAATGTTATTTGAAAACAATTTTTTCCTCATTCATTTTAATGCAAAATAAAGATTGTATAATATACTCTTAATAATTCCTAGGAGAGGAGAGATTATATCTATATGAAGACCATTTTCAAAATATAATGAATTGTTAAAAACGTAATACTATAAGTATTAGTTAAGTTTCCTTTAACGATTAAAAAGAGTGTCTGCAGATTTGTCGGAAAGTATTCGATCAAGTCTGATTTGTTTTACCCGAATAGTGTGCAGGTCTGGTATGTGCATTCGTCATTTTAAGTTCAAGCGTCGGCCGGACATGTAAAAGTATATCCGTCAATGTGATTTCAATGCTCCATGAATAATGTTATTTGAAAACAATTTTTTCCTCATCCATGTTAATGCAAAATAAAGGGTGTATAATATACTTTAAATAATTCCTGGGAGAGGAGAGATAATATCTACATGAAGACACTTTTCAAAAATATAATGAATTGTTAAAAACGTATACTATAAGTATTAGTTAAGTTTCCTTTAATGTTTAACGAGAGTGGCTGCAAATTTGTCGGAAAGTATTCGATCAAGTCTGATTTGTTTTTTACCCGAATAATGTGCAGGTCTGGTATGTGCATTCGTCATTTTAAGTTCAAACGTCGGCCAGACATGTAAAAGTAAATCCGTCAATGTGAGTTCAATGTTTCGCCAGGTATTCTTTTGAATATTTATAGGCGCGTGGTATATACACAATGGATTGGAGAGTTCGTCAGGTGGTACGAGCGGTCCTATGGTGTAATGGTTAGCACTCTGGACTTTGAATCCAGCGATCCGAGTTCAAATCTCGGTAGGACCTACCTACATTTTGATTGATATAATTAAACTGTCTGTTTCGAACTGGGGTTACCTGAATGCCATCACAGATCCTGAATAAAATGCTCCATGAATAATGTTATTTGAAAACAATTTTTTCCTCATTCATTTTAATGCAAAATAAAGGTTGTATAATATACTCTAAATAATTCCTAGGAGAGGAGAGATTATATCTATATGAAGACAATTTTCAAAATATAATGAATTGTTAAAAACGTAATACTATAAGTATTAAATAAATTTCCTTTCATGATTAAAGAGAGTGGGTGCAGATTTGTCGGAAAGTATTCGATCAAGTCTGATTTGTATTACCCGAATAGTGTGCAGGTCTGGTATGTGCATTCGTCATTTTAAGTTCAAGCGTCGGCCAGACATGTAAAAGTAAATCCGTCAATGTGAGATCAATGTTTAGGCAGGTATTCCATTGAATATTTATAGGCGCGTGGTATACATACCAATGGATTGAAGAGTCTGCAAAGAAGGTACGAGATGTCCTATGGTGTAATGGTTAGCACTCTGGACTTTGAATCCAGCGATCCGAGTTCAAATCTTGGTAGGACTTACCTACATTTTGATTGATATATTTAAACTGTCTGTTTCGAACTGGGGTTACCTGAATGCCATCAAAGATCCTGAATAAAATGCTCCATCAATAATGTTATTCGAAAACATTTTTTTTCCTCATCCATGTTAATGCAAAATAAAGGGTGTATAATATACTTTAAATAATTCCTGGGAGCGGAGAAATTATATCTACATGCAGACACTTTTCAAAATATAATGAATTGTAAAAAACGTAATACTATAAGTATTAGTTAAGTTTCCTTTAATGATTAAAGAGAGTGGGTGCAGATTTGTCGGAAATTATTCGATCAAGTCTGATTTGTTTTACCCGAATAGTGTGCAGGTCTGGTATGTGCATTCGTCATTTTAAGTTCAAGCGTCGGCCAGACATGGAAAAGTAAATCCGTCAATGTGATTTCAATGTTTCGCAAGGTATTCTATTGAATATTTATAGGCGCGTGGTACCAATGGATTGGAGAGTTCGTCAGGAGGTACGAGGGGTCCTATGGTGTAATGGTTAGCACTCTGGACTTTGAATCCAGCGATCCGAGTTCAAATCGAAAAACATTTTTTTTCCTCATCCATGTTAATGCAAAATAAAGGGTGTATAATATACTTTAAATAATTCCTGGGAGAGGAGAGATTATATCTACATGAAGACAATTTTCAAAATATAATGAATTGTTAAAAACGTAATACTATAAGTATTAAATAAATTACCTTTAATGATTAAAAAGAGTGGGTGGAGATTTGTGTTTTTGTCGGAAAGTATTCGATCAAGTCTGATTTGTTTTACCCGAAGAGTGTGCAGGTCTGGTATGTGCATTCGTCATTTTAAGTTTAAGCGTCGGCCAGACATGTAAAAGTAAATCCGTCAATGTGAGTTCAATGTTTCGCCAGGTATTCTTTTGAATATTTATAGGCGCGTGGTATATATACCAATGGATTGGAGAGTTCGTCAGGTGGTACGAGCGGTCCTATGGTGTAATGGTTAGCACTCTGGACTTTGAATCCAGCGATCCGAGTTCAAATCTCGGTAGGACCTACCTACATTTTGATTGATATATTTAAACTGGCTGTTTCGAACTGGGGTTACCTGAATGCCATTAAAGATCCTGAATAAAATGCCCCATGAAAAATGTTATTTGAAAACAATTTTTTCCTCATCCATTTTAATGCAAAATAAAGGTTGTATAATATACTTTAAATAATTCCTGGGAGAAGAGAGATTATATCTACATGAAGACAATTTTCAAAATATAATGAATTGTTAAAAACGTAATAGTATAAGTATTAAATAAATTACCTTTAATGATTAAAGAGAGTGGGTGGAGATTTGTCTATTTGTCGGAAAGTATTCGATCAAGTCTGATTTGTTTTTTACCCGAATAGTGTGCAGGTCTGGTATGTGCATTCGTCATTTTAAGTTCAAACGTCGGCCAGACATGGAAAAGTAAATCCGTCAATGTGAGTTCAATGTTTCGCCAGGTATTCTTTTGAATATTTATAGGCGCGTGGTATATATACCAATGGATTGGAGAGTTCGTCAGGTGGTACGAGCGGTCCTATGGTGTAATGGTTAGCACTCTGGACTTTGAATCCAGCGATCCGAGTTCAAATCTCGGTAGGACCTACCTACATTTTGATTGATATAATTAAACTGTCTGTTTCGAACTGGGGTTACCTGAATGCCATCACAGATCCTGAATAAAATGCTCCATGAATAATGTTATTCGAAAACATTTTTTTTCCTCATCCATGTTAATGCAAAATAAAGGGTGTATAATATACTTTAAATAATTCCTGGGAGAGGAGAGATTATATCTACATGAAGACAATTTTCAAAATATAATGAATTGTTAAAAACGTAATACTATAAGTATTAAATAAATTACCTTTAATGATTAAAAAGAGTGGGTGGAGATTTGTGTTTTTGTCGGAAAGTATTCGATCAAGTCTGATTTTTTTCTACCCGAATAATGTGCAGGACTGGTATGTGCATTCGTCATTTTAAGTTCAAACGTCGGCCAGACATGTAAAAGTAAATCCGTCAATGTGAGTTCAATGTTTCGCCAGGTATTCTTTTGAATATTTATAGGCGCGTGGTATATATACCAATGGATTGGAGAGTTCGTCAGGTGGTACGAGCGGTCCTATGGTGTAATGGTTAGCACTCTGGACTTTGAATCCAGCGATCCGAGTTCAAATCTCGGTAGGACCTACCTACATTTTGATTGATATATTTAAACTGTCTGTTTCGAACTGGGGTTACCTGAATGCCATCAAAGATCCTGAATAAAATGCTCCATCAATAATGTTATTCGAAAACATTTTTTTTTCCTCATCCATGTTAATGCAAAATAAAGGGTGTATAATATACTTTAAATAATTCCTGGGAGAGGAGAGATTATATCTACATGAAGACACTTTTCAAAAATATAATGAATTGTTAAAAACGTATACTATAAGTATTAGTTAAGTTTCCTTTAATGTTTAACGAGAGTTGCTGCAAATTTGTCGGAAAGTATTCGATCAAGTCTGATTTGTTTTACCCGAAGAGTGTGCAGGTCTTGTATGTGCATTCGTCATTTTAAGTTTAAGCGTCGGCCAGACATGTAAAAGTAAATCCGTCAATGTGAGATCAATGTTTAGGCAGGTATTCCATTGAATATTTATAGGCGCGTGGTATACATACCAATGGATTGGAGAGTTCGTCAGGAGGTACGAGCGGTCCTATGGTGTAATGGTTAGCACTCTGGACTTTGAATCCAGCGATCCGAGTTCAAATCTCGGTAGGACCTACCTACATTTTGATTGATATATTTAAACTGGCTGTTTCGAACTGGGGTTACCTGAATGCCATCAAGATCCTGAATAAAATGCCCCATGAAAAATGTTATTTGAAAACAATTTTTTCCTCATCCATTTTAATTCAAAATAAAGGTTGTATAATATACTTTAAATAATTCCTGGGAGAAGAGAGATTATATCTACATGAAAACAATTTTCAAAATATAATGAATTGTTAAAAACGTAATACTATAAGTATTAAATAAATTACCTTTAATGATTAAAGAGAGTGGGTGGAGATTTGTCTATTTGTCGGAAAGTATTCGATCAAGTCTGATTTGTTTTTTACCCGAATAGTGTGCAGGTCTGGTATGTGCATTCGTCATTTTAAGTTCAAACGTCGGCCAGACATGGAAAAGTAAATCCGTCAATGTGAGTTCAATGTTTCGCCAGGTATTCTTTTGAATATTTATAGGCGCGTGGTATATATACCAATGGATTGGAGAGTTCGTCAGGTGGTACGAGCGGTCCTATGGTGTAATGGTTAGCACTCTGGACTTTGAATCCAGCGATCCGAGTTCAAATCTCGGTAGGACCTACCTACATTTTGATTGATATAATTAAACTGTCTGTTTCGAACTGGGGTTACCTGAATGCCATCACAGATCCTGAATAAAATGCTCCATCAATAATGTTATTCGAAAACATTTTTTTTCCTCATCAATGTTAATGCAAAATAAAGGGTGTATAATATACTTTAAATAATTCCTGGGAGAGGAGAGATTATATCTACATGAAGACAATTTTCAAAATATAATGAATTGTTAAAAACGTAATACTATAAGTATTAAATAAATTACCTTTAATGATTAAAAAGAGTGGGTGGAGATTTGTGTTTTTGTCGGAAAGTATTCGATCAAGTCTGATTTGTTTTTTACCCGAATAATGTGCAGGTCTGGTATGTGCATTCGTCATTTTAAGTTCAAACGTCGGCCAGACATGTAAAAGTAAATCCGTCAATGTGAGTTCAATTTTTCGCCAGGTATTCTTTTGAATATTTATAGGCGCGTGGTATATATACCAATGGATTGGAGAGTTCGTCAGGTGGTACGAGCGGTCCTATGGTGTAATGGTCAGCCCTCTGGACTTTGAATCCAGCGATCCGAGTTCAAATCTCGGTAGGACCTACCTACATTTTGATTGATATAATTAAACTGTCTGTTTCGAACTGGGGTTACCTGAATGCTATCACAGATCCTGAATAAAATGCTCCATGAATAATGTTATTTGAAAACAATTTTTTCCTCATTCATTTTAATGCAAAATAAAGGTTGTATAATATACTCTAAATAATTCCTAGGAGAGGAGAGATTATATCTATATGAAGACAATTTTCAAAATATAATGAATTGTTAAAAACGTAATACTATAAGTATTAAATAAATTTCCTTTCATGATTAAAGAGAGTGGGTGCAGATTTGTCGGAAAGTATTCGATCAAGTCTGATTTGTATTACCCGAATAGTGTGCAGGTCTGGTATGTGCATTCGTCATTTTAAGTTCAAGCGTCGGCCAGACATGGAAAAGTAAATCCGTCAATGTGTGTTCAATGTTTCGGCAAGTATTCTATTGAATATTTATAGGCGCGTGGTATATATACCAATGGATTGGAGAGTTCGTCAGGTGGTACGAGCGGTCCTATGGTGTAATGGTTAGCACTCTGGACTTTGAATCCAGCGATCCGAGTTCAAATCTCGGTAGGACCTACCTACATTTTGATTGATATATTTAAACTGTCTGTTTCGAACTGGGGTGACCTGAATGCCATCAAAGATCCTGAATAAAATGCCCCATGAAAAATGTTGTTTGAAAACAATTTTTTCCTCATTCATTTTAATTCAAATTAAAGATTGTATAATATACTCTAAATAATTTCTGGGAGAGGAGAAATTATATCTACATGAAGACACTTCAAAATATGTTGAATTGTTAAAAAGGTAATACTATAAGTATTAGTTAAGTTTCCTTTAACGATTAAAGGGAGTGGCTGCAGATTTGTCGGAAAGTATTCGATCAAGTCTGATTTGTTTTTTACCCGAATAGTGTGCAGGTCTGGTATGTGCATTCGTCATTTTAAGTTCAAGCGTCGGCCAGACATGTAAAAGTAAATCCGTCAATGTGAGTTCAATGTTTCGGCAAGTATTCTATTGAATATTTATAGGCGCGTGGTATATATACCAATGGATTGGAAGGTTCGTCAGGTGGTACGAGCGGTCCTATGGTGTAATGGTTAGCACTCTGGACTTTGAATCCAGCGATCCGAGTTCAAATCTCGGTAGGACCTACCTACATTTTGATTGATATATTTAAACTGTCTGTTTCGAACTGGGGTGACCTGAATGCCATCAAAGATCCTGAATAAAATGCCCCATGAAAAATGTTGTTTGAAAACAATTTTTTCCTCATTCATTTTAATTCAAATTAAAGATTGTATAATATACTCTAAATAATTTCTGGGAGAGGAGAAATTAAATCTACATGAAGACACTTTCCAAAATATAATGAATTGTTAATATTGATAAAAACGTAATACTATAAGTATTAGTTACGTTTCCCTTAATGATTAAAGAGAGTGGGTGCAGATTTGTCGGAAAGTATTCGATGAAGTCTGATTTGTTTTACCCGAATAGTGTGCAGGTATGGTATGTGCATTCGTCATTTTAAGTTCAAGCGTCGGCCAGACATGGAAAAGTAAATCCGTCAATGTGTGTTCAATGTTTCGGCAAGTATTCTATTGAATATTTATAGGCGCGTGGTATATATACCAATGGATTGGAGAGTTCGTCAGGTGGTACGAGCGGTCCTATGGTGTAATGGTTAGCACTCTGGACTTTGAATCCAGCGATCCGAGTTCAAATCTCGGTAGGACCTACCTACATTTTGATTGATATATTTAAACTGTCTGTTTCGAACTGGGGTGACCTGAATGCCATCAAAGATCCTGAATAAAATGCCCCATGAAAAATGTTGTTTGAAAACAATTTTTTCCTCATTCATTTTAATTCAAATTAAAGATTGTATAATATACTCTAAATAATTTCTGGGAGAGGAGAAATTATATCTACATGAAGACACTTCAAAATATGTTGAATTGTTAAAAAGGTAATACTATAAGTATTAGTTAAGTTTCCTTTAACGATTAAAGGGAGTGGCTGCAGATTTGTCGGAAAGTATTCGATCAAGTCTGATTTGTTTTTTACCCGAATAGTGTGCAGGTCTGGTATGTGCATTCGTCATTTTAAGTTCAAGCGTCGGCCAGACATGTAAAAGTAAATCCGTCAATGTGAGTTCAATGTTTCGGCAAGTATTCTATTGAATATTTATAGGCGCGTGGTATATATACCAATGGATTGGAAGGTTCGTCAGGTGGTACGAGCGGTCCTATGGTGTAATGGTTAGCACTCTGGACTTTGAATCCAGCGATCCGAGTTCAAATCTCGGTAGGACCTACCTACATTTTGATTGATATATTTAAACTGTCTGTTTCGAACTGGGGTGACCTGAATGCCATCAAAGATCCTGAATAAAATGCCCCATGAAAAATGTTGTTTGAAAACAATTTTTTCCTCATTCATTTTAATTCAAATTAAAGATTGTATAATATACTCTAAATAATTTCTGGGAGAGGAGAAATTAAATCTACATGAAGACACTTTCCAAAATATAATGAATTGTTAATATTGATAAAAACGTAATACTATAAGTATTAGTTACGTTTCCCTTAATGATTAAAGAGAGTGGGTGCAGATTTGTCGGAAAGTATTCGATCAAGTCTGATTTGTTTTACCCGAATAGTGTGCAGGTATGGTATGTGCATTCGTCATTTTAAGTTCAAGCGTTGGCCAGACATGTAAAATTAATTCCGTCAATGTGAGTTCAAAGTTTCGGCAGGTACTCTATTGAATATTTATATGCGCGTGGTATATATACCAATGGATTGGAGAGTCTGCAAAGAAGGTACGAGCGGTCCTATGGTGTAATGGTTAGCACTCTGGACTTTGAATCCAGCGATATATTGATTGATATATTTAAACTGGCTGTTTCGAACTATGGTTACCTGAATGCCATCAAAGATCCCGAATAAAATGCCCCATGAAAAATGTTATTTGAAATCAATTTTTTCCTGATTCATTTTAATGCAAAATAAAGGTTGTATTATATACTCAAAATAATATAATATACTCTAAATAATTTCTGGGAGAGGAGAAATTATATCTACATGAAGACACTTTTCAAAATATATTGAATTGTTAAAAACGTAATACTATAAGTATTAGTTAAGTTTCCTTTAACGATTAAAGAGAGTGGCTGCAGATTTGTCGGAAAGTATTCGATCAAGTCTGATTTGTTTTTTACCCGAAAAGTGTGCAGGTCTGGTATGTGCATTCGTCATTTTAAGTTCAAACGTCGGCCAGACATGTTAAAGTAAATCCTTCAATGTGCGTTCAAAGTTTCGGCAGGTTTTCTATTGAATATTTATAGGCGCGTGGTATATACAGTCGAGCCCACTTTGTGTTATATCGTTTAATAAAAAATCTCGTTTATTGTCACATGAATCTGAAATCCCAAACCATTTCCTGTATAAACAATGGTAAATCTGACCGTTTTATATCATTGAATATTCTCATAATCCCGTTTATTGTAATGCTTGGAGCCCTTGGCAGTGAAACCAGATCGCAGTTAATATCACATCATTCGCCGACACGGCGTTCAACGAGGCTCAGAGCCTGTAATCGGTCAGGCGTATCAAACGATCACATATCCCACGTCTGCGGCAGGCAAGTGTAGTGATGCATGCAGGTGACTCCCCATCACTTAGCTAATTACCGTCTTCGGATACAACGGTAATCAAGATCATTGCGTTTCTTCGTACGTTAACAAGGGCGTTGTTTACGATCACATGTCATACATAATGAACTCCTGGCCTTTGCAAGGCCGTGGTTTACACCTCGGTGAAATTTCGCCGAGATGATATAAAGCACGAGCTCTAAACGTTGCTTACGACTGGAAATCCCCTTTAAGGGTCCACGAAAAGCTGGAGGTTTTTTTAGCACTGGAGGAGATACCGGTCCAAAACCTCAATTGCCGGGAATCTTCAGAAAGTTGACAATGTCACATCCAGGTTATTATCATAATTTATGCATGCAACAACGACATGACAATAAGCGGGCTTGACTGTATACCAATGGATTGGAGAGTTCGTCAGAGAAGGTACGAGCGGTCTTATTGTGTAATGGTTAGCACTCTGGACTTTGAATCCAGCGATCCGAGTTCAAATCTCGGTAGGACCTCCTTACATTTTGGTTGAAGTGTTTAACAAAACGTTATAAGCTTGTGTCCAATAAATTATATCACAGTTATCAAATAATATAACTTCACAATTTAATCATTTGAAAATCCATTTCCTGTCATTTTGTGTGTCGTTTCATATAGTAGAAATCAATGTACCACCATCTCCTCCGAGGTCAAGATGGTATCTGTTTTAAAATATAAGGAAATAAGAAAACATATTCGAAAAAGTATAAACAAAAATTCCTTTAATTATCAAAAGTGGAAAACCGGATTGTTTAGAGTGTATTAGCAAAGTCTGACTTGTGTTTCTGGACAATGTCATGATTTGCGTGGTTTGAATTACATCATCTTGAGTTAAAATTTGGGACAGACATGCAAAAGAAAATCCGTGGATTTGAGCTTAAACATGCGGTAGGCATTCCTTTGAATACTTGAAACATTATTTTGGTTGATATATGTAACTATGTGTTTTAAATAGAGGTCCCTGCATTCTATCAGAGGGACTTCACACTTTTGACATTTGAGAATCCATGCAATACTTTTCATTTTCGTGCACAGTTCCATTTCAATATACAATATAAAAGTGTAATAATGTGCTCAGAGTTCTCCCGTAAAGTGGAGAACTGATATCTTAAAGAAGAAAACTTATCAAAATATAATGAATTGTGAAAACATATCGAAAATGTAACTTAAAGTTCATTTTCATCAATTGTTAAAGAGTCTGGCGGCAGATAGGGTAGAAGGTACGTATTAAATTATATATGATTTGATATACTGAAAACAGAATAGATATGTTTTTTGTGAATACATCACTTTAGGTTCACTCCACGGCCTGAAATTTAAAAGTAAATCCGTCAATCTCAGTTCAAACTTGCGGCAGGGTTTCATTTGGAGAATTAAGACACCCGTCGTATCCCCGCAAGGATGCATGTGCAAGTTCGTGAAGAATTTGTGGAGGTTTGTGCGGTCCTATGGTGTAATGGTTAGCACTCTTGACTTTGAATCCAGCGATCCGAGTTTAAATCTCGGCAGGACCTATCTACATTTTGATTGATATATTGAAACTGGCTGTTTCGAACTGGGGTTACCTGAATGCCATCACAGATCCTGAATAAAATGCTCCATGAATAATGTTATTTGAAAACAATTTTTTCCCTCATCTATTTCAATACAAAATAAAGGTTGAATAATATACTCTAAATAATTCCTGGGAGAGGAGAAATTATATCTGAATGAAGACACTTTTCAAAATATAATGAATTGAGAAAAACGTAATACTATAAGTATTAGTTAAGTTTCCTTTAATGATTAAAGAGAGTGGGTGCAGATTTGTCGGAAAGTATTGTCACATGAATCTGAAATCCAAAACCATTTCCTATATAAACAATGGTAAATCTGACCGTTTTATATCATTGAATATTCTCATAATCCCGTTTATTGTAATGCTTGGAACCCTTGGCAGTGAAACCAGATCGCAGTTAATATCAGATCATTCGCAGACACGGCGTTCAACGAGGCTAAGAGCCTGTAATCGGTCAGGCGTATCAAACGATCACATCTCCCACGTCTGCGGCAGGCAAGTGTAGTGATGCATGCAGGTCACTCCCCATCACTTAGCTAATTACCGTCTTCGGATACAACGGTAATCAAGATCATTGCGTTTCTTCGTACGTTAACAAGGGCGTTGTTTACGATCACATGTCATACATAATGAACTCCTGGCCTTTGCAAGGCCGTGGTTTACACCTCGGTGAAATTTCGCCGAGATGATATGAAGCACGAGCTCTTAACGTTGCTTACGACTGGAAATCCCCTTTAAGGGTCCACGAAAAGCTGGAGGTATTTTTAGCACTGGAGGAGATACCGGTCCAAAACCTCAATTGCCGGGAAACTTCAGAAAGTTGACAATGTCACATCCAGGTTATTATCATAATTTATGCATGCACCAACGACATGACAATAAGCGGGCTTGACTGCATACCAATGGATTGGAGAGTTCGTCAAAGAAGGTACGAGCGGTCCTATGGTGTAATGGTTAGCACTCTGGACTTTGAATCCAGCGATCCGAGTTCAAATCTCAGTAGGACCTCCTTACATTATGGTTGAAATGTTTAACAAAACGTTTTAAGCTTTGGTCCAATAAATTATATCACAGTTATCAAATAATATAACTTTACAATTTAATCTTTTGGAAATCCATTTCCTGCCATTTTGTGCGTCGTTTCATATAATAGACATCAATGTACCACCATCTCCTCCGAGGTCAAGATGGTATCTGTTTTAAAATATAAGGAAATAAGAAAACATATTCGAAAAAGTATAAACAAAAATTCCTTTAATTATCAAAAGTGGAAAACCGGATTGTTTAGAGTGTATTAGCAAAGTCTGACTTGTGTTTCTGGACAATGTCATGATTTGCGTTGTTTGAATTACATCATCTTGAGCTAAAAATTGGGCCAGACATGCAAAAGGAAATCCGTGGATTTGAGCTTAAACATGCGGTAGGCATTCCTTTGAATATTTGAAACATTATTTTGGTTGATATATGTAACTATGTGTTTTAAATAGAGGTCCCCTGCATTCTATCAGAGGGACTTCACACTTTTGACATTTGAGAATCCATGCAATACTTTTCATTTTCGTGCACAGTTCCATTTCAATATACAATATAAAAGTGCAATAATGTGCTCAGAGTTCTCCCGTAAAGAGGAGAACTGATATCTTAAAGAAGAAAACTTATCAAAATATAATGAATTGTGAAAAAATAACGAAAATGTAACTTATAGTTTATTTTCATCAATTGTGAAAGAGTCTGGCGGCAGATAGGTTAGAAGGTACGTATTAAAAGATATATGATTTGATATACTGAACACTGACCAGATATGTTTTTTGTGAATACATCAATTTAGGTTCACTCCACGGCCTGAAATGTAAAAGTAAATCCGTCAATCTCGGTTCAAACTTGCGGCAGGGTTTCATTTGCAGATTTAAGACACGTGTCGTCTTCCCGAAAGGATGCATGTGCAAGTTCGTGAAGAATTTGTGAAGGTGTGTGCGGTCCTATGGTGTATTGGTTAGTACTCTGGACTTTGAATCCAGCGATCCGAGTTCAAATTTCGGTAGTACCTACCTACATTTTAATTGATATATTTAAACTGTCTGTTTCGAAATGGGGTTACCTGAATGCCATCACAGATCCTGAATAAAATGCTCCATGAATAATGTTATTCGAAAACATTTTTTTTCTCATCCATTTTAATGCAAAATAAAGGGTGTATAATATACTTTAAATAATTCCTGGGAGAGGAGAAATTATATCTACATGCAGACACTTTTCAAAGTATAATGAATTGTAAAAAACGTAATACTATAAGTATTAGTTAAGTTTCCTTTAATGATTAAAGAGAGTGGCTGCAGATTTGTCGGAAAGTATTCGATCAGGTCTGATTTGCTTTACCCGAATAGTGTGCAGCTCTGGTATGTGCATTCGTCATTTTAAGTTCAAGCGTCGGCCAGACATGTAAAAGTAAAGCCGTCAATGTGAGTTCAATGTTTCGCAAGGTATTCTTTTGGATATTTATAGGCGCGTGGTATATATACCAATGGATTGGAGAGTTCGTCAGGAGGTACGAGGGGTCCTATGGTGTAATGGTTAGCAATCTGGACTTTGAATCCAGCGATCCGAGTTCAAATCTCGGTAGGACCTACCTACATTTTGATTGATATATTTAAACTGGCTGTTTCGAACTGGGGTTACCTGAATGCCATCAAAGATCCCGAATAAAATGCCCCATGAAAAATGTTATTTGAAAACAATTTTTTCCTCATTCATTTTAATGCAAAATAATGGTTGTATAATATACTCTAAATAATTTCTGGGAGAGGAGAAATTATATCTACATGAAGACACTTTTCAAAATATAATGAATTGTTAAAAACGTAATACTATAAGTATTAGTTAAGTTTCCTTTAACGATTAAAGAGAGTGGCTGCAGATTTGTCGGAAAGTATTCGATCAAGTCTGATTTGTTTTTTACCCGAATAGTGTGCAGGTCTGGTATATATATAATATTCGTCATTTTAAGTTCAAACGTCGGCGAGACATGGAAAAGTAAATCCGTCAATGTGAGTTAAATGTTTCGGCAGGTATTCTATTGAATATTTATAGGAGCGTGGTATATACAGTCGAGCCCACTTTGTGTCATATCATTTAATAAAAAATCTCGTTTATTGTCACATGAATCTGAAATCCCAAGCCATTTCCTATATAAACAATGGTAAATCTGACCGTTTTATATCATTGAATATTCTCATAATCCCGTTTATTGTAATGCTTGGAATCCTTGGCAGTGAAACCAGATCGCAGTTAATATCACATCATTCGCAGACACGGCGTTCAACGAGGCTAAAAGCCTGTAATCGGTCAGGCGTATCAAACGATCACATCTCCCACGTGTGCGGCAGGCAAGTGTAGTGATGCATGCAGGTCACTCCCCATCACTTAGCTAATTACCGTCTTCGGATACAACGGTAATCAAGATCATTGCGTTTCTTCGTACGTTAACAAGGGCGTTGTTTACGATCACATGTCATACATAATGAACTCCTGGCCTTTGCAAGGCCGTGGTTTACACCTCGGTAAAATTTCGCCGAGATGATATGAAGCACGAGCTCTTAACGTTGCTTACGACTGGAAATCCCCTTTAAGGGTCCACGAAAAGCTGGAGGCATTTTTAGCACTGGAGGAGATACCGGTCCAAAACCTCAATTGCCGGGAAACTTCAGAAAGTTGACAATGTCACATCCAGGTTATTATCATAATTTATGCATGCACCAACGACATGACAATAAGCGGGCTTGACTGTATACCAATGGATTGGAGAGTTCGTCAAAGAAGGTACGAGCGGTCCTATGGTGTAATGGTTAGCACTCTGGACTTTGAATCCAGCGATCCGAGTTCAAATTTCGGTATAGTACCTACCTACATTTTAATTGATATATTTAAACTGTCTGTTTCGAAATGGGGTAACCTGAATGCCATCACAGATCCTGAATAAAATGCTCCATGAATAATGTTATTCGAAAACATTTTTTTTCCTCATCCATTTTAATGCAAAATAAAGGGTGTATTATATACTTTAAATAATTCCTGGGAGAGGAAAACTTATATCTACATGGAGACACTTTTCAAAGTATAATGAATTGTAAAAAACGTAATACTATAAGTATTAGTTAAGTTTCCTTTAATGATTAAAGAGAGTGGCTGCAGATTTGTCGAAAAGTATTCGATCAGGTCTGATTTGCTTTACCCGAATAGTGTGCAGGTCTGGTATGTGCATTCGTCATTTTAAGTTCAAGCGTCGGCCAGACATGTAAAAGTAAATCCGTCAATGTGAGTTCAATGTTTCGCCAGGTATTCTTTTGAATATTTATAGGCGCGTGGTATATATACCAATGGATTGGAGAGTTCGTCAGGTGGTACGAGCGGTCCTATGGTGTAATGGTTAGCACTCTGGACTTTGAATCCAGCGATCCGAGTTCAAATCTCGGTAGGACCTAGCCACATTTTGATTGATATATTTAAACTGTCTGTTTCGAACTGGGGTTACCTGAATGCCATCACAGATCCTGAATAATATGCCCCAAGAATAATGTTATTTGAAAACAATTTTTCCTCATCCATTTTAATGCAAAATAAAGGTTGTATAATATACTTTAAATAATTCCTGGGAGGGGAGAGATTGTATCTACATGAAGACAATTTTCAAAATATAATGAATTGTTAAAAACGTAATACTATAAGTATTAAATAAATTTCCTATAATGATTAAAGGGAGTTGGTGGAGATTTGTCTATTTGTCGGAAAGTATTCGATCAAGTCTGATTTGTTTTACCCGAATAGTGTGCAGGTCTGGTATGTGCATTCTTTGTTTTAAGTTCAAGCGTCAGCCAGACATGGAATAGTAAATCCGTCAATGTGAGTTCAATTTTTCGCCAGGTATTCTTTTGAATATTTATAGGCGCGTGGTATATATACCAATGGATTGGAGAGTTCGTCAGGTGGTACGAGCGGTCCTATGGTGTAATGGTTAGCACTCTGGACTTTGAATCCAGCGATCCGAGTTCAAATCTCGGTAGGACCTACCTACATTTTGATTGATATATTTAAACTGGCTGTTTCGAACTGGGGTTACCTGAAATCCATCACAGATCCTTGTTATTTGAAAACAATTTTTCCTCATCCATTTTAATGCAAAATAAAGGTTGTATAATATACTTTAAATAATTCCTAGGAGAGGAGAGATTATATCTACATGAAGACAATTTTCAAAATGTAATGAATTGTTAAAATCGTAATACCATAAGTATTAGTAAAGTTTCCTTTAACGATTAAAGAGAGTGGCTGCAGATTTGTCGGAAAGTATTTGATCAAGTCTGATTTGTTTTACCCGAATAGTGTGCAGGTCTGGTATGTGCATTCCTCATTTTAAGTTCAAGCGTCGGCCAGACATGTAAAAGTAAATCCGTTAATGTGAGTTCAATGTTTCGGCAGGTATTTTATTGAATATTTATAGGCGCGTGGTATATACAGTCGAGCCCACTTTGTGTCATATCGGTTCATAAAAAATCTCGTTTATCGTCACATGAATCTAAAATGCCAAACCATTTCCTTATAAATAATGGTAAATCTGACCGTTTAATATCACTGAATATTCTCATAATCCCGTTTATCGTAATTCTTGGAACCCTTGGTAGTGAAACCAGATCGCAGTTAATATCACATCAGACGCCGACACGGCGATCAACGAGGCCAAGAGCCTGTAATCGGTCAGGCGTATCAAACGATCACATCTCCCACGTGTGCGGCAGGCAAGTGTAGTGATGCATGCAGGTCTCAAGGCTGTCTTAAGGCTCTGTTTTGACCCGTTGAAGTTTCTTAATGTGGTGCTCTTTGGCTGAGATCAGGGCTATGCAGCCGTACATCATAACCGGTCTGATCCAGGCTTTATAAAGATATATCAAACTTTGGGTTGAATTGCCACCTGTCCCTGCTTTCAGCACTCTTAAGCAGTTTAGTCTCGCTTTGACCCTCTGTTCAATATCCTTTATGTGAGCCGCCCATGTGAGTTTCTTATCAACCGTCAGTCCCAGAAATTTTATCTGGTCTGTGAACTGAATTGGTTCCCCGGCAAATTTCAGTTCTGGCGCTTTGCCGGCCTTACTGCCTTTCTGGTGCCTACCAAACTTACAAGCCTGCGTTTTTTGTCGCATTTACTCTTACCCGCCATTTGGCGCACCACTTTGACACTTCGTCTAGACCTGCCTGTAGTCTTGGTAATGCTCTTTTGCTATGTGTCCATAGCGCAGTATCGTCCGCAAATTGGCTCGTCGCCCCCGTGCGGACTCCCCCTTTCTCGGACAGGCTAGGCATGTCGTTAACGTATATGACGTAGAGCAGTGGGCTGAGAGCTGAGCCCTGCGGTGTGCCGGCGGCGGGTTCGATCTCGTGCGACTTATCGTCACCTACTTTGACCCATAGCTTGTCACTTAGGAAGGATGAGAGGAGCCTCACAATGCGAGCCGGCAGTTTAGCCAGCGTTACGATCTTATACCTTAGTCCATCCCGCCATACTGCGTCTAAGGCTTTCTCAACGTCCAGGAATACTCCTATAGTGTCAAAAGATCGCTGCAGGCATTGCCCTACCGACTGTGTTAGCCTGAACAGTTGGTCATTCGTTGATCTGCCCTTACGGAACCCGCTCTGATTCGGGTTAAAGTACTCCGCTTTCTCTAGGTGCCCACTGATCCTGCCAGCTACTACCCGTTCCAGCACTTTCCCTCAGATTGGCAGTAGGCTGATGGGTCGGTAGCTTTTCGGTAGCGAGTGATCTTTTCCCGGCTTCGGGATCATGATCACACTAGCTCTTTTCCATGCCCTCGGGAAGTACCTAACGATTTCTCCAATCCATTGGTATATATACCACGCGCCTATAAATATTTATTAGAATACCTGCCGAAACTTTGAACTCACATTGACGGATTTACTTTTACATGTCTGGCCGACGCTTGAACTTAAATTGATGAATGCACATACCAGACCTGCACACTATTCGGGTAAAACAAATCAGACTTGGTCGAATACTTTCCGACTAATCTGCAGCCACTCTCTTTAATCGTTAAAGGAAACTTAACTAATACTTATAGTATTACGTTTTTAACAATTCATTATATTTTGAAAAGTGTCTTCATGTAGATATAATTTCTCCACTTCCAGGAATTATTTACATTATATTATTCAACCTTTATTTTTGCATTAAAGCGTCGGCCAGACATGTTAACGTGAATCCGTCAATGTTAGGTCAACGTTTTGGCAGGTATTCTATTGAATATTTATAGGCGCGTGGTATATATACCAATTGGTTGTTTCCAGAGCGTGGAAGACAACTTATCTTCAGATGATCCGGCTCGCTGGCTCACGGATCATCTGAAGATAAGTTGTCTTCCACGCTCTGGAAACAACCAATCTACTGAAAAGAGAAATCGTAGCCTGAACAGGTACGAGCAATCGGGGCGAAAATAGAGGCAGGAGGCGGAGAGAGAATTCAAAATTATTTTATTGCCCGAACGGGAATAAAATAATAAGACCCGACAGGAGAGCGAGGTCAAAAAGGGCGAGAGGAAAAGCCCGATATATTCCCAAAAGGAGTATATCGAGAAAGGTCGAGAAACCAACATACTGCCCGAGCGGGAGTATATCTAGACAATTCAGTGAGAGGGCACTGAATAAAAGAATGGCGGAAGCACTTACCAGGCTGTTGGTGCTTTCTCAGAGGGAAAGAGAAGTGATCCCGGGTCTCACCCAGATCACAGGTGGGCTGCAGCAGGCAGCAAGGCACGGGCCTGACGCCCTCCGGATGATTACGGGGCTCATCACGGAGAGCATCGGTAGAGCGCAGGCGGCGGCCGTGCGGACCGAGATGGAGGGTCGATGCGCGAACAAGGGTTCGGCCTCACAGAGCCCAGCAGGCGAGGGAGCGATGCAAGGGGCATCGAACTCGCCAAGCTCTACGCTGGGTTCCCTGAGCTCGGTACCGGCCACCCCGACAGGGGACGCCAGTTTCGAGCTATTCGATGACTCCCCGGAGAGGGGCAACGAGTCATACAGGGTAGTGGTAACCCCGCAGACCCCGGGAGTGGTCACCCCGGAGGTCCCGGGGCCGGACAAGGCGGGGACGCCCGAACGGTCGGGGTCTCCAATCATAGACGTGGGATCGCCTGAGTGGCCGACGGTTCTCAGGACACTGTCCCCGAGCTCGATCGAGAGATCGACGCCCTCTAATCCAGTCCGCTCAGGTGATAGCGGGTCGCCCACCAAACCGGGGACCCGGGTTAATCAAGCAGCGGACGGAACTCCGACCCGAAGCTCGCCTGTACGGACAGGGAGCACGGAGAACGGCCAGCCAGAAGGTAAGGCGGCTGACCAGGAGAAAGAGGGCTTGGCTCGGTACTGGGTCAGGGGCTTACCGGCGGCCCTCAGGCAGAACAGTAGAAAAATGAACAGGCTGGTGACGGAGTGCACGGGCACCTCCGCCTGTAAGACAAAGTTCGACAGGGGAGTAATGGTGGTCACGCTCCCCGAAACAGCAAGGGAAGCCAGGCCCGACTGGCGCCCACTGATCAAGGCGGGGCCCAAGGTAGTGGTGGAGCTTGCACGGGGCAGCAAGCAAGCCAAACCAGAGGGCACCCAACAAACATCGGTGGTGGCCAGAGGAATGAGCCCGCATATCTCAACAGAAGAGATCATGGCGGAGTTAAATGAACAGGGCTTAAAAGCCAAAGAGGTCGTGCGGCTCAGGCACGGAAAAAAGCCGGTGTGGAAGGTGCTCGTGCACTTCCAGCAGAGCGAGAGCGCTACGAGGGCACTCGAGCACGGGTTCAGGTACGGGAGCGAGCGTATACGCTGCGAGGCTTTCCGGAAGGCCGTAGAGCCGATCCAGTGCCTGAACTGCTACCAGTTCGGGCACACGGCCAAAGTATGCACTAAGGCTGGCAGGTGCAGGCACTGTGGCGAGGCAGGCCACTATGCCAAAGATTGTCGAAGGGCAGCCGACAAGAGCAAGCCAAAATGTGCAAACTGCGGGGGCGACCACAGGGCGATGTACAGGGGCTGTACAGCCTTCAAAGGTGCCCGGCAGAGGCCGACAACGGCTAAACACGGCACTGAAGGGAAGCCGACCAGCAAGAGCGCGGAAGGCAGGAAAGGTAAAGCCCACCAGACTGGCGTGACCTACGCCAAAATCACCAGAGGCTCCCGGGGACCCACGGCCTCAGAGGCTGTAAGGACCCAGAAGGCTCCCGCTCCCGAAAGGGGGCAGGTCGTGGCTAGCGGTAGCACGTCCACCAGGCTTGCCGGAGGGCGGGCCGCGGCCAAAAACCGCAATGTAACGGAAAAGGGGGTAGCTCCGGCGGAGGAGCAAGCCGTGGCTGAAAGCCAGGCTATGCTAGAGATCAACCCAGAGAAACTGATAAAGTTTCTCTGTGAAGTGATCACAGAAACGCTGAAGCTGGCGAAAGTCAATGAGCCCAGAGAACGGGCCGTAACAGTGGTGAAGAAGTCGGCTACTAGGCACCTAGGCCTAGAATTGTCGTGGACGGCGCTGTCGGACAGAGGAACGGAAAAGGACCGTGAGGAGCCGAGAGCTCGATCGGTATCAGCCAGTAACGCATCATCCAAAAAGGATAAGGGCAGCTATAGGCAGCCCAAATCCAAAAAGGCCGGTAGCAACGGTTTTAAGAAGTCGGTGGGGGGACGTCATGGTTAAGCTCAAACTATGTCATGCAAACGTGAATGGCCTGTATGGAAGGAGGTTAGAGATACTCAACTATATCCACAGGCATTCCGTAGATATCATGGCTATCAGCGAGTCCAAGCTGACCAGAAACGTTTCCTTCACCGGCTATAATCTGCTACACAGGGGACGGCCAGACGGTAATATGGGAGGCGGAGTGGCTCTCTTGATCAAAGAGAACCTAGTATACCGCCAAACAAACTGGCTAGGAAGGATGGACATAGAAGCTCTAACGGTTAGAGTTGAACCTGTCCACAGCGGCGACCCGGCAATCGATGTAATAGTATATTACAACCCGCCACAGTCACGGCCCAGGGCACAACTCTTTGACAAGATTAAGAGGAACAGCAGCCACTACGTGGTGTTAGGGGACCTAAATGCCCCACACACCTCGTATGGCAGCAGATCCTCTAACCTGAACGGGAAAGCACTGATGGATTGCATAGATCGGAACGGTATGGTGATAATGAACGATGGGAGCCCGACCAGGGTGAACCCCACGACCGGTGGAACGAACATACTCGATCTGGCAATCGTATCGCCCGAGGTAGGACTGGTCAGTAAATTTCATGTAGGGGAAGATATAGGCAGCGATCACATGCCAATTCATTTAGAGCTCGATTGGAGAGCGAACAGAAAGCCACCCAAAATGGTGAGGCCTTGGAGAAAGGCAAACTGGAGGCTCTTTAAAAATGAAATGGCAGACAGGCTCCGAGGTATCGCTGAACCATCGACCCCAGAAGGAATCGACACCCTAGTCGACAAACTGACCTCTGAAATGCGAGATTGCCTGGACCGAGCGTGTCCGATGGTGGAAAGGAAAAACCGTAACTGGTGGTCATTCACCCCAACGATTAAAGCACTTGTAAGGGAAAGAAGGAGGATCAGAAGGCTCCAGATCCAACTCCGAACAGAGGAGTTAAAATCCCAATACAATGCTATTAGTCGGGAGGTGAAAAATGCAATAAAAGCCCAGAAAAAGGCGGAATGGTACAAGTTCACGAGCGGTATGGACCACAGAATATCAGTGGGCGAATTTTGGCGACAGGTCCGCCAATACACGGGCTCGCTGAACAAACCATCGGTCGGAACTACAGACCTCACAGGCCCGATGGGAACGGTGGCTAGTACGGAAAAGGACAAGGCAAATTTGTTCGCGGAGACGCTCCGGAACATACACATGGTCCCGACGGGACCCCAGTTCGACGACCAAACACAGGAGGAGGTTGATCGGCACGTAAGACAAGGTGCAAACGAGTTATACTCGCCTCTGGCAAGGGTAGAGAGCTGCTACGCTCAGACAGCAGAGGACGAGCCGCTACTGAGAGCGATCTCAAAAGCGGAAGTCAGCAGGAAGCTGAAAAAACTCAAAAGCAGAAAAGCCCCGGGGGAGGACGGCCTCACCAGGGAAGTGCTGATTAACCTACCGGAGGAAGGGCTGGAAGCGCTCACATCTGTGTTCAACGCGTGTCTGAAACTGGGGTACTTCCCAAGGGCATGGAAAAGAGCGAACGTGATCATGATCCCGAAGCCGGGAAAGGATCACTCGCTGCCGAAAAGCTACCGACCCATCAGCCTACTGCCAATTCTGGGCAAAGTGCTGGAACGAATACTGGCTGGCAGGATCAGTGGTCACTTGGAGGAAGCAAAATTCTTTAACCCGAATCAGAGCGGGTTCCGTAAGGGCAGGTCGACAAATGACCAACTGTTCAGGTTGACTCAGTCGGTGGGACAATGCCTGCAGCGATCTTATGATACTATAGGTGTATTCCTAGACGTCGAGAAAGCCTTCGACGCAGTATGGCGGGATGGTCTAAGGTATAAGATCGCAACGCAGGCAAAACTACCGACTCGCATTGTGAGGCTCCTCTCGTCCTTCCTAAGTGACAGGAAGCTATGGGTCAGAGTAGGTGACGCTAAGTCGCATGAGATCGAGCCCGCCGCAGGCACACCGCAGGGCTCAGCTCTCAGCCCGCTGCTCTATGTCATATTCGTCAACGACATGCCTAGCCTGTCCGAGAAAGGAGGGGTCCGCACGGGGGCGACGAGCCAATTTGCGGACGACACTGCGCTATGGACACATAGCAAGAGGGCAGTACCCAGGTTACAGGCCGGTCTAGACGAGGTGACAAAGTGGTGCGCCAAATGGCGAGTAAGAGTCAATGCGACAAAAACGCAGGCTTGCAAATTCGGTAGGCATCTGAAAGGCAGTAAGGCCGGCAAAGCGCCAGAACTGAAATTGGCCGGGGAACCAATTCAATTCACAGACCAGATAAAATTTCTGGGTCTGACGGTTGATAAGAAACTCACATGGGCGGCTCATATAGAGGATATCGAACAGAGGGTCAAAGCGAGACTCAACTGCTTAAGAGTGCTAAAAGCAGGATCAGGAGGCATGTCTACCCAAAGTTTGATATACCTTTATAAAGCCTGGATCAGACCGGTTATGACATACGGCTGCATAGCCCTGATCACCGCCAAAGAGCACCACATTAAAAAACTTCAACGGCTTCAAAACAGAGCCTTAAGGACGGCCTTGAGACTCCCGCCCCGCACGCGGATATCTGTGCTTCACGAGAAGGCAGATATAGAGTATGTGAGCGACCACATACTAAGGTTGAGCAAAGGCTATGTCGAAAAGGTGAAGCAAGAGAAGTTTTATAAAGACCTCAAAATGTGGCTCGACTGGCAAAAGATCAGTGGCAGACGGAAACCCAGTATTATCACCCCACTAGAGAAAGTGGGGGAAGGGTAGAAAGGCTCCGGGGCACCGCAGCGCCCGCCTGCAAAAGACAAACACGGGCCGTCCATCGGATGAGGACGTTAAATGGCGGTCCCGTGTCCAGAAGGGGACGGGCACGTAAAAGACCCCATACTGTTTTTCGATAGAAGAGTAGGCCAGCCTGTTGCCGGCAGTATGGAACCTGGCCCTGTAGAGCCAGCCGTTTGGTGGAAAAAGTTACGGGGATCCCGAAAGGATCAGGGACAAGGCTCCAAGACGTCATAATAACCGGGGGTCCGGTCAGGACCAGCAGGGACAAGGCTCAAGACATGATGGCAAAAGCACCAGAGAAGGCTCCCGAGAAGGCTCCCGAGAAGGCTCCGATCGAACGAGAGCTGTACCTGGTCGAAAGGGACAAGGCTCATGACGGGACTGCGAATAGTCCAGGGGCAGGCCGGTAGCGCTCGGACATTACTGGCAGGTTGCGAGGCTCAGGCTCCCGGAACACCTGGGGGATTCCTCGGTGGTTGACTGTTGGCGAGGGCGGGCCGGACCTAGCTGGCTAGCTGGCATGTCAGTTCTGGCGACCTCAGTGCAGAATGAGGGGGACCCGAAGAGGCAAAACTGCGGCGTAGAAACCCTAGTTATTGCCTGAGCGGTGTAACGGTTATGGATGGATACCAATGGATTGGAGAGTTCGTCAAAGAAGGTACGAGCGGTCCTATGGTGTAATGGTTAGCACTCTGGACTTTGAATCCAGCGATCCGAGTTCAAATCTCGATAGGACCTCCTTACATTTTGGTTGAAGTGTTTAACAAGAACTTTTTAAGCTTTGGTCCAATAAATTATATCACAGTTATCAAATAATATAACTTCACAATTTAATCATTTGAAAACCCATTTCCTATCATTTTGTGCGTCGTTTCATATAATATATATTAAAGTACCACCATCTCCTCCGAGGTCAAGATGGTATCTGTTTTAAAATATAAGGAAATAAGAAAACATATTCGAAAAAGTATAAACAAAAATTCCTTTACTTATCAAAAGTGGAAAACCGGATTGTTTAGAGTTAATTAACAAAGTCTGTTTTGTGTTCCTGGACAATGTCATGATTTGCGTTGTTTGAATTACATCCTCTTGCGTTAAAATTTTGGCCAGACATGCAAAAGTAAATCCGTGGACCTGAGCTTAAACTTGCGGAAGGCTTTCATTTGAATATCTTAAACATTACATCATGTAGAGTTTAAAAGTCGGCCAGACATACAAAGGTAAATCCGTCGATCTGAGTTTAAACTGGTGGTAGACATTACTTTGGATATTTTATACATGATTTTTGTTTATATATTTAACTGGGTGTTTAGGTAAGGGTCCCCTCTTTTCTATCAGAGGGACTGCATAACGGGACTTTACACTTTTGTCCTATAAGAATCCATTTCTTGTCATTTTTTAGCACCGTTTCATTTCAATACAGTATAATAGTGAAATAATGTGCTCAGAGTTCTCCCGTAAAGTTAGAAGGTATTAAAAAAAGTGTGATTTGATTTACTGTATAATGTCAAGATATGCGTTGTGTGAATATATATGTATACATCGTTTTGAGTTCACTCCAAGGCCTGAAATGTAAAAGTAAATCCGTCAAACTGAGTTCAGACTTGCGGCATGCATGTATACTTGAACATTCTAGGGAGACGCAAATTTATGCAGTTTCAAAATCGTTTTCGCAATATTTGAAAAAAAATCGTCGTTATATCAAAGATGGTGCTTGCAGGATCCTAACTCCGCCCATATTTCCCACATTGTACTGAAAGAACTGTACCTGTTACAGGAGGAATGTCGGGTTCCGTAAACTGCAACTTTTTAAGGCTTTACTGTAGTTTATATGCTTTTTATTGTACATCATTTTAACGCAGGATGATATTCTGGATTTAGTGCTACATAAATCAATATAATAATAATAAAAAAAATTAATAAAAAAAAAAAAATAATAATAATAATATCTCTTATCTCCACATATCGTGAGTTTTATTTATTTTTAGATCAGCGTCATTTGGAGATATATTTCTCTTCTTACTTGTCTATGTTTTTCTATTTTAATATTACCGGAAAAAAGTACAGGACAACTCCCCCTGTGTTTCCATAAAGGGAAGAATATACATTGCATTGCACGACATTTGTTTCTTATCTAGTGGAATGTTGGAAGGGTCTTTTCATATTTTAGTTATGATTCCTTTAAAAATTAAAAGGACAGTATACATTTTTTATGTACATGTTGCTTCATTTTTTTTTCTTGAAACTTCTTCAAAGGTAATACAGAATTACTTCCCTGGACTGTTATATATCGTCTACTCTTTTACTTTCCGTTTTAGTTTTATCAGAAACTGACTAAGCAAAACTTAGTCGTTAATTCATACCTTCTTTGGAGGAAACGCGCCAAAGTTTACTTAACCACGTAACTACAGTGGAACATCTCCTTACGGGCACCTCTATAGTACGGGCACCACCTATTTACGGCCACTTATCGGCAGTCCCTTGGAAGTAAGTCCCAAAATATATAACCTCCCTACTAAGGACACATCTCTATTGCGGGCAAAATGTCCGTTCCCGTCAGTGTCCGTAATTCGGAGGTTCTACTTTTCACATTCACACATAAAGCTATAAATATATGCATAACTATATCTCATTTAAGGAATTCCTGGCGTTTTTGTAATAGGCGGAACGGAGTCTGAGATTACAGTAATAAATGTGCACTTTTAATTTTGAATGTTTGCAGTTCTGTTCCAGTCACAGACCGTAAATCATTTTTATGCACACGATTAAATAAATGAATTTTACTGATCACTATAGGAGTATGAATCAGAGTTTGAATTTCAAACATTCTGTTTTAGTTCTGACACAATTACATAAAAACTGTTATATTTACATTCATCATTCAGTGATAATATTTATATAGCCGTCAGCTGCTTCATAGTCGTGCCATATAGGCCTCATTTTATGCCGACTGGGGAACGTTATTTAAAAGTTTGTACAGTTAATAATTTTTCTTAAAATATATATCCTAGGTATCATCATACAATGTTTGGGTGCCAAGGCCTTTTCGACAGACTCGTGACTGGTAAAGTTCAGCTTACAGCGCCATCTATTGGCAGAAGAAATTGATGTGAATCACTCTGCGACGATTCGGTCTCTCGAGTCAAGATAACGACGTAGCTGTTCAAGGCTTTTGCCTTTATTTATCACTACACACTGAGACTTCTATAAACATCACTGGTGAAGGTGTATATGGAATGAAGAGTCCAGATGCAGTTCATTAAAGACCCAATTCTGTTATCAGGTGTGTTTTAAATAATGTTTGTATCCATTTGTTGATAACATACGAGTATAGGGAGTACGCTTAAACGGCCACCCATCGTAATGCAAACGTATCCAGCAGCGACATCTGGTAATTATCAGGAGAACCAGAACTTTGTACACGACATAGATGACGTTGCTTCACATGCTCTCTCAAATGACAACTCTTGACCCTTCAACTCCAGCACAGGCCAAATAAATGAATTAAAGGATGTTATATTTTCACTCGTGATTGTCTTTTGGTTGTTTATTAGCGGGATTACGGATTAAAAAAAAAAACAACTTCAGAGTCGATTTCCGCGGAACTTTCCGGAGGATAAGCAAAACAGGGAAGACCCCATTTGAGTTTTGGTTAATGGACCGGTCCAATAGGATTTTTTTGGCGGTGGCATGGGCTACACGAAATGTCATTCTGGATTTGCGTATACAACTTAGAGAGTGCCTAACCGTTAATTAATTAATATTTCTCCAGCGGGGGCGCTGTCGATCGCTTGCGTTGGGTACAGATGTGAATAAGATGGGGGTGGCGCCATCTGCTGATCGGTTCCTGCCATGACAGGGGTCATCGGTCCGGTCGTGTGTCCGTCTGTTGACGCTGATATAGGTGAAGTGTGCGGGTACAGATCTGAAAAAGATGGGGGTGGCGCCATATGGTGATCGGTTCCTGCTATGACAGGGGTCATCGGCACGGCCGTGCGGCTACGTGTGGGTGCTGATAAAGATTCAAAGTGATAAAATATGTAAAAAGAAATATTATATAACTATGTGCAATGTTCGATTTGAATATTTTATCATTTTGTCAGAAGAATTATTCTGAAAAAGCAGAACTAGGAAAGCCGTACTTAAAAGATTATTGCAATCTTGCAGGAATGAGATATAAATGATATTTGCACTCTCTTCATTCCCATAAAGAACCATTTTATGTGATAAGCTTACAATAAATGTATTGCCTGTTTTAAAATGCGTATTAAGTACGTTACGTTAGAAAATTGAATACACACCTTTTGTAATAGTTATATTATTATAGGAGGGTGAAATTTTCAAAGTTTAAAAGTCACTGGTTAATAGTCATGGTTGTCCCCTAGAAGTTAATGAAATAAAAAAAAAAAAAAAATGTTCTGTCAATTCACTCGATCTAAAAATATAGTGTCGGTTGGTGCTGATAGGTGTCGCTAATATTGGTCTGTCGCACCAATGTTTCCCTCAGCTTAGGATATACTAGTATATATAAATAGCAACACCGAAGTTATAAATTGATATCTGCTTACCGATGCAAAATACGTATAAATATGACATAATTCTTGACACAGCTTGACTTTTTTTACTAAAGAAGGAAAAGATATAAACATTTTGAAAATCCACTCCAAAGAGTGGAACTCTTTATGTAATTGGTTTCTCTTTAGATCCAGAAACAAACTGACAAGACACACCTATGTAATTTTTAACAGTACAGGTTTAAAGCTCAGAGTAATAATTATTCATATACTGACTGCCTGTTAGTTAAAAGGAATATATAGATATGCATGGCCATGCAGATTGTCGAGTACAAATTATACGTCAAACAGATATATAATATGGAAAGAAATATTGCTTATAAGAATGGCAACATATCCATATACATTATGAAAAGTGGAGAATCCAAAGTATCAGAATTTTTGAGCGATTCTATCTGTTCGATGTTACCTTACCTCCTCATACCACTGTAAAATTGTGCGTGCTTACTAGATTATTGATAATTACTGCAAATTACGGTAAATCGCGAAAATTAAATCCTCGGGAAAGACTGAAGGAATGAACATCGCGATCATTTAACATCACGAACATGAAGCCAACCATATTATATATATATATATATATATATATATATATATATATATATATATATATATATATATATATAAACCGTCAATGTTTAACTGAGAATATGTTAAAATGGATAAAATGAAAGACTAGAGCCCTTCCTTATGCGACACCTTTGGGTATGGCCCCAAACCAACAAGAACTATATAAACCACAACACCACACGAGTTTTCCAATCTATTGGCAATATTGGCCCTCATGAACATTAATATGAGCCCTGTGATTTTGCCTGCTTCCCCTTACCGTTGAACATTCTCTTGTGTCCATATCTCCTGGTAATATAACAGCACACACAGACACAGCATCCGATGAGCAGGATAAGAATTCCACCAGAGACCACAATGTACCACCATATGACGCTGAAAATTCAAATGAAAATCTATTAGAGTACAGGTTATTAAAAATATCAGCAGGTGGTTCCTCGAATGTCGGGATTAAAATAATTAGAAACTAGAAAGTTGCATTCTAATGTGCTGGTTCCCTAGTGTGGGATGCTCCCGAAACTGTTTGCATTCACTTCTTCGGCCTATATTTCCAGGTTCATTCGTACATAAGTCACTGTATATAAGTGAATATTCTTTGATGAATTCCTGAATTCGGATCATGTGCCGAAATCCACACCACAATCTAATCTATTCTTCGTTGGCCAACTGTCGAAATTACCTGAAAAATTCATGATATTCAGGTTTGCGTGATTTATGTTGTGAGCAACATTCACACATACAAACACACACGAACGGGGATAAAAAATGCCCTCATTGGGCAGGCAATCAACTTTCCTGACCGTACATGTTGTCATAGATATTTAGATTAATATTAAACATGGGCGCTGCTTATTTGAATTTGTCTGTTCCGGACACACGCATATGAATATTTATAAACTTTAATATGATGATTTTGGATGAAACTTTTCATTTTTATCTGTATTTCAGGATTAAACACGTATACAGTGGAACCTGTCTGAAGACCACCTTTCTTTTACGACCACCTGTCTATTAGGACCACCCTTGAGTGAACCGAAAGCATTTATTTGGATTATAACTGACCTGTCTAATATGGACACCTATGAAGTAACACCACTTTTTGTCAGCCCTATGAGTGATCTTGTTACATAGGTTTCACTTAATTAGATATTTTGGGAAATGTGTTTTTATGAAGTCTCCTGATTTTAAATTACTTAATGAATTGCCAATGAATGCCATAGATACTGCACACAGAGGAGGTAAGAAAAGACAGATTAAACCAAGATCAATAATAGTGAGGTTTGAAAATAAAGATGGTAGAAAAGCAGTACAAAAAGAGAGAAAACAACTTAAAAATACAGGGATCGTGATTGTTGATGTCTTATGTTAAGATTTGTTTATATGTTCTACAGAGTTAGAAATGACGCTATTGTACTAACTGCATGGACTTGAAATGACAAAATATTTGCCATATATAAAAATGAATCTGATAATATTTTTTAAGTGAAATATGATGATACCCTTGGGAAGCTGTACCTGCCTGGGTTATTATATTATATACATTATCCTGGGACACGTATACGTACCTGTCACCAGAATATGTGATGTATTTCTTTTTCTTATGTTGATTGTTATATGAAGATAATGATGAAACGAAGCAGGCCAAAATATCTTCTTGTTTTATTTAAAATTTATGCTTCCGGGGACATTAATTTTTCCTTTCCATGCGATAACTATCCTAAACATTATCCGATATTATTGCTCTCATGCATATCTTGGTTGGGATTGGTTTTGGAGGAACTCCGGACGAGGATAAAGAGTTGTTTATTATTGATATTTAATACATGGTCCGTCCGAGTACTCATGTTCGCATGTTTTCCGTTTTTATTTTTCAAACAAGTAAAGTAGTGTTGTAGGAGCTGTTCCGCCGACTGCCTGCGTAAAAAAAAATAATTCCTTACCTTGCTTTGATTTTGTATGAGACAAATAATCTAAAATATGACAAAACAGCATGTTCAACAATTTCCCATGACCGCTGGATGCAAATGCCAACGTGGGACCAACAAGGTAGCTCACGACTGATAGGTTAACCCGCTTGGTTATCCGGCCAATAGGATTGTTCGGGTATCTTCGTGTTTTTGTTGACAAATAAATCAGCACGTGTTTCGGCCTGCCTCGCATGAGAGTCTATTTCGCTGATCAGGAAACAACGCAGCGCGCAGTGGCATATTTTTCCTTGTATTCATCGTGGTGCTCGCTGATCAGCGAAATATGCTTCTCTTTATTAATACGTCATCACTTTTGGTTGCGGGAAAATGCGAGCGGGATGCATGGTGGCCGGTGGTCATTCACGTACTTTTTAAAAGGTGACCGATAAGCAGAATAGACAGTACTTGTTTAACTTTTATTTTGATATATATGCACAGTAATTCTCTCGTCACTGTTTTTGTTTGGGGCCTTTCCGATAATTGAAGGAATTACAGATCTCCAATGGATTTTATACAGACTTTATATATCGATTGTCTTTCAGTTTGCCTTTGGGATTATTACCAGAACTTCACTTTTGGATAACAACAGATGTTTTCGAATTTAAATCGGACTATTCTTTGGGAAGATTTATTTAAACTATTAACGTGGATTATTTGTGTTAAAGGACTCTTGTTGAGCTGTGACAGTGGTGGTATCCAGAAATAAAAGACTAGAATCCGGACACTCAGGTACTGTACATTTTATTGTTATACTGTTGAATTGTATTGATTTAGTGTATTGTAATGTTAGGATTGTTCTCAGAATAACTTTTAATTATTTGTTAAAAAAAAAACACTGACTTCTTTATTCATTCCCCTAGACATTTTTACGTTGACTAGTGTTGCGGAATCTTATTATTTTTATCTCCGTAACAAAATTTATGCTCGACACACTTAAGTGATTTGTTATATATTATTAGGTTCCGTCACAATATGCACAGTACAGGGTAGGCACTCTATTAGTGTTTATTAGTAACTTTTATTTTAAAATATACGTTCATTTTTCTATTTATTTTTGTAGTCAGTTATATATCATATAATGGCCTCGTGGGACTTTGTATCATTCAAAAGTTACAGTAGAGACAAGAGAAAGATAACCAGGAAACGAAGAATTTTAGATATAAAGCACCTAGATGTTTATCCACCAGAGGGTCATGCCTCCGTTTTAGTTGAATCAGGTGGTTCATATATACATATATGCTGTGGTGGTGCTTCTTTTAAGGAACCAAATACATGGGAATTAAGCAGAAATATTCTAATTTATGTATACAAGCAGGAAAGCGATGATTTTTGGCTAGAAAATATGATGGTAATTGAAAAAATGGAAGGGGCAGGACTGCCAAGCTTGCATTATCCAACTTTAAATGTGTTTAACCACAACCAAGGAACAAATGTTCAACTTTGTCTGTTTGGAGGTCTAGACACGGCCTCATTTATGCCAAAAAAATGATTTATATTTATTGGATATCAATCTAAATACATATAAAACCTCTGTTGATTGTTTTCCGTCCACTGTGCCCTCTGATGAAATGTTCAGATCCGTCCGGCTTCAGGAGGGAGATATTCCACCAGGTCGATATGGGCATTCAATGACAGCCATTGGTAAAAATACTTTTATATTAGTTGGTGGAGTAATGCTACCAAATTGCAGTATGGTAGCACCAGAACTTGTTAAACCTTTTGGAGACGAAATATCAGATGAGTATATATATTTCTTTCATAATAATAAATGGAAAAAACTCAAAATAGGGCCGGTTGCTCTCAGGGCTTTCCATGCTGCAGCATACAGCAAAGAAAACAATCACCTTTTACTACATGGAGGGCTTCACAACTCAAATGAGAGATTGCCACTTAACAAGGTGCACATCTTACATATTCACATAGACAGAAATTGAATTAACATGTGACATGCCTTCACAATTCTATATTTCTGCACAGGCCCATACATTCCATGATGGCATTTTGTACATTTATGGTGGATATTTTCAGTCCCAAAAACAATGTGAACGGAATTCATATCCAGATATTGGAAAGTCATTGGGGATGATTAACCCTGAAAACAGAACCCTGCAATTGCTGGAGAGCAATACTGACATGAAGTCAGCTGGTGCCACCATACAGTTTATTGGTCAAAATGTTTTGGTTATAGTTGGTGGCACCGAACCTGCGATTAACATTTATACGAATCTTGGGATACCAGCATCTCTGTGTGACCTGGAGAACTGTGTCATTGATCAAACAAGCGTCAGTCCAATTCAATGGATTTTGTGTGAGGTTTGTAAGAAATGGTTGGATTTGTTTTGTATTAAAATGCTGTCACCCCCAGATGGTAGTTTCATTTGTAGCAAATGTAAACCTAAAAACATTACTGAGCAACCCTCTCAGAGACATCGTGGACGAGGTAGAGGGAGAGGTCGAGGACGGTGATAATAGAAACAGTAATATACACACAGAGTCTAAAAATGATGTCTTATATTTTGTAAAAATAAATCTACATTGTTCTCAGGTTATTGATTTGTTTTTTTTTCATATCAGCACTCTGTATGATGGCTTGTGCAAACAAATGAATTATAAATGCAAGCATAAATGGAGTAAGCTTGGATAACAATTTATTTAATGATTTATCCCAAAAAAATTATCTTTGATGATATATAAAAAGCTTTTTTCCATTTATTTCAATGTATTTAATACATATGAATGTGATACACAAGTTTTCCATTATGCAGAGCATATATATATACATATGAATATTCCAAGTAACGCATACAGGTGAACACTACTGGTGTCCAAAAAATAATTTTTATTTTAGATATCACCCTTTTTCAAGCTGTGTGTAATATTCACAAACCTATATAGTGTTTTTTTGTGGACATGTCAATATATTATGGCCTTCCAGTGAACAATGGCTACACTTATTCTTGCGAACTGACACGGCTGACAAACTCTGAAGAGCTGGTGAACTGTACAGCCAGTGCATGCGAAGAACATCTGTGATACCCTGAAATGTATTCCCTGTACAAGATAAATGTCTGCGAAAATGCCTGAAAATTTTATTGCCAGCCTCATTCCCTTCTCCTGATACAGCACCAATGGAACCTGGCCCCCTTTTATCTTGGATCAACTCCTGCACATGTTCAATGATTTTATGTAGATAGTTGGGCCAGTTACAAAAACTAAAATGTAACTTCAGAATATTTCCAAAGTCAACTGCAGTTTGTTTGTAAATATTCACTTCATCAGGATCAGGTTTACTTGCCCTATAAACCTTGCGCATCATCCTAAATTTTTCTAAGGCCTTCACCAGTACCTCTCTCTGTTCTGCATCAACAAGTGCCACTATATGATTTTGGTTTTTCTCATCAAAAAGCATCCTGGCATAATTACCTGGCATCATGAGTTGGGGGTTACTCCCAATATGCTTTTTCACATAGGCATCAAACTTCTGTTCAGCCTTTTCAAGATCTCTCTTCACTGCTTGTGTAGCATTCCACTGCCATATTCTCGCTATACATCTAACTAACAACTTCTTAAAAAAAGATGCCATATTGATATTAGCATGGGTAGCATCAATCATGCGGTCCTTTGGCTCAGAGAGTAAAATAGGATTGGACCTAACCCCCTTTACTACTTTCTTCAGCTGTTCATTACTAAGTTTATCAGGATTGATATGCAAGTAACTTGCCAAGTTGCTTGTTTCAGAAAGGGTTCTGGAGACAGAAAATGTTCCTAACTGGCTCACTGCTGTTGCCCTTGTTGCATGACATAAAGTACAGAGAAAGTCTGACCCTGACCCAGAAAGCCCTCCCAATGCTCTGTCGTATTTCTCATCTAACATTGAATTGGTAAAAATCAACTTGTGTTTCCTCCATATTTGATCTCTGATATGTACAAGTAAAATGCCTCCTTTCAAAGCCTCACGTTCCTGCTCAATTGGTTTAAGGCAAATAACTGCACTTGCATGGCTATTCTCGTCAGCTAAAGCCTCCAAGAGAGGTCGGTTTCTTCTAACAGAGTTAGGATTCTCCTCACTAAAAACAACTGTCTCCTTTCCATTTACATTAATTACACACTGAAGAACACAAAAGGAAAATCTCAAGGCTTTGTCAGGGAGAAGTCGATCTCCCTTTTCTTTGTGAACTGCCACTTCCCCAATCCCATCCCCACCATCTTTTATATAAGTATTGATGACAATTTCATCATTTAAACAACTGTCCCCACACCTAAGGGCATCAAGCCTATCACTGATCACTGGATCCAACTCTTCCAAAGTTTTTGCTAATGCTTGACCATAGTGCCATCGGACTCCTTTACAGTTTGGGATGGCCTTTTCAGGCCTACTGTGTGAAAAGGACAGCATGATGTCAACAGGTGTTGATTTTTTTGCACCTTCATGTTTAAAAATTATTTTATTTTGCCTATCCATGACTTTATAACTAGTGAAACTTGGCATGTACTCTTCCTCTACCTTGTCAACAGAATTTTTGGTTGGCAAATTTCACATCAGTTTTTTGTTGGAAAAAATCAAACTGCTTTTTGTACTGCCTTTTACTTTGTAGTATTTCAACCCTTAGTGCAAGAGACTCAGCTGATGACAGAACTTTGGATGTATGTTCTGCCTGCCACAATGACCAAACTTGGTCAGCCTTAGATTTTTCTCCCTTTACAAGTAATTCATTATGTAGTAAAAAGAATAATACCTCTAGTCTAGACTCATACTTCTGTAAACAAAAGCTATCAATGCTATCAATCAGTGGTTTTATGCGCTGTTTTTTAACATATTGTCTTGATGCCTCAGCTAGGGGGATCTTGTCAACACCTGGGCCACGCTTAGTTGTACTTGGCTCTCTAAGAACGGCAGCTCGAAATCTTCCATATCTGCAGTTTTTCTCATGATTGTGGATATTAATGAATTCTACAATATCTGTACAACCTTTATCTAAATATCTGCATTTCACATGCATCACATTGTAAACTGAGGAAAGGAATGGTTTCATACCTGTTAAGTTTGAACTAGGCATTACAGATTTACAACAGACACAAATATTTGCATATTTTCTCCATGCATTTAAACTTGTATAGCAATATATATGACCACATTCTGTTATTACTGGCTGTAACGGTACACTGAAGCACCTACTTCATTTTACCACATCAGCCAGGTCCTTTTCAATAAAAAGGCTCACTGGTAAAGAACTGACAGTCACAGACTCCTCTATATCTGTTTTATCTTCCTCTGTGTCACCCAACTGCTCACCAATGTCATCCAACTGCTCACCAATATCAACTAACTGCACAGGTGATGTAGGTGCAGGTTTATCTGAATATGTCAATGAAATTCTGGTCTTTTTCCTTGGAGAAGTATCTGGACTCCTCATTGTTGGACGCTTTACAGGTGTTACACTATAGGGTTTTGATCCTGTTGCTTTTTCATAGGTTGTAGGTGTATGTATGCATGCTGCAGTTTCATGCTTTACAGGCGTAGGTTTCCTGGGTGTACGTCGGAGTGTGAACTTACAAATATCACACTCATCGCAATGGGGCTGAAATGTCTTAGGCTCAAAAGATGTTTTGAAACTTCTTTTTTTCCTGACAATTTTAATGAAATAGTCAAGTCGGGCTCGACATGTTTCACAAACATTTTTTGGATGTACAGTATTACTGTCTTTACCGACATCAATATTATGCACTGTAAGAATTATTTTCTGATAATTCAAAATCTTCACAGGCAACTTACGTAATGACCCTGTAACCTTTGGAAGTTTACATAGTCGACAAAAATTGTTCAATTTTTTGCTGTGATATTCCAGCTCAAACTGTCTGCTTCTCATTGGAGTTGCACTGCCACCAGGTTGCACTTCCTGGACATTGGCTCTTGATGGTGAATCTGCCATCATTTTGCTTCTTTCTGGGGAAGATAGAGTCAATAATATATGAAATATATATTTAAAAACAAGGGACCTATGGGTATCAGCACTCAGCAAAATTTTGAAAAGTTTTACCAAATGAAAAATATAATTATTTCTTATTATTTATTTTCAATATTACCATTCTGAAAGCTTAACTGATATGGCAGTGCTATTTGGTGACAATCAAGTACTAAATTTAATATTTATTTTCACACGTTAAAAAACAAGCACTCAGCAAAATTTTGTAAATTTTTTTTTTCAAATGGAAAATATAATTATTTCTAATTATTTATTTTCAATATTACCATTCTGAAAGCTTAACTGATATGGCAGTGCTATCTGGTGACAATCAAGTACTAAATTTAATATTTAATTTCACACATGTTAAAAAACAAGCACTCAGCAAAATTTTTAAAAGTTTTTTTTTCAAATGGAAAATATAATTATTTCTAATTATTTATTTTCAATATTACCATTCTGAAAGCTTAACTGATATGGCAGTGCTATTTGGTGACAATCAAGTACTAAATTTATTATTTAATTTCACACGTTAAAAAAAGCAAAAACAGAACCCCCCCCCCACACACACACACACACGCACAATTCTTCTTTTCTGTATAGTTCATTACAATAACATACATTACCTCAGTCATTTTTTGCCGTTTTAGGCCAAAAATGGTTTTTTTTCAATGGCACAGGTACACCAGTATTTTCTTTTGAAGTGAACTGAAGCGTTAAACATGGACACAGACAGCTTTCGTACATCCTTACCTTCAAAATGTCGTCCCGCTTGTGATGTGGAAAATTGGAGAAAACAAGGTTTGAGTCCCTGAACCAAGCCGTTTTCACTCTTGCACAATGAGTACAGTGTCAGTTTTAGTTGCCAAAATGTGTATATATCTAGTACTTCCAGCGACAATTATAAATTTAACCGCGGGCTTCCACGCCTTGCTGTCATTTCTGATGGCTGGGTTTGCGCCGATACCCCATTTCATGACCAACACACGCCTGTTATTTTGTGAGGCGAGGTTTGATGCATGGCGCCACCGTGCGGAAAAAATGCACATAAACTGACGTCGTTGACTCCGGGAAGTAACGATGCAAGAGCAAATACGACCGGCGTTTTTCAACGTGAACAGGTTACAGCGTTTACGACTTTTTCATCCCATTCGAACTGATAATAAACAAGCCAGGCACACTGATAACGTCAGTCAATTGAAGGTGATGCGCGACCGATCATTGTGACGTCACTGTTATCTAACAAGCACCAAACCTCTCTGACCAAACACAGCCCTACACATGGAAAGTGTACCATGAAAGAATGAACCGTTCAACAGTGCCAGGAAGACGCCATCCACGGTCTAGCATCCTAATTAACGCAAAAGTGTCGCAAAGTAAATACCTTTTACATGATATATTACAACTTTACACAAAATCGGCGGAATATCTGTATATGTACTTTAGACCAAAGGGCATTTTTAAAGAAATTGTCATAAAATAACTAGAATACGGGTAGTTGACAAGCGACTACGTGTATCCGCCGAAATCAGAGTTTGGCAGGTGAAGTGAGGCATGGATTGAGTAACAAGGGGAAATAGAGTGAGGTGTGTTGCATATTAGCATGGATGTCTGCAGCCGAAATGTATATGTAGGTTGTGCCACCTACTACAAAATCCAGATAGCTATCAAAGTTGTATACAAATGCAAAAAGTGAAACCACTGCCAAAATATGAGTTATTTTATCCCGAGGCAGACAAACAGACGGACCTGTAAAAATAAATGTAGGTAGCGCCACCTGCCACAAAATCCAGAAAGCTATCCATGATGTATAAACCTGCAAAGTTTTAAGCAGATAAGTCAAACCAGTGCAGAGATATGAGTGATTTTAATCCACGGCAGACAAACAGACGGACGCTGTGCAAATATGGTTGCAGGTGGCGCCACCAGTTTTGCGTATGATAATGAGCTATGTGAGATCTATACACATGCATAATTTTGGGCAAATCGGTCAAACGGTTCCTGAGATATGAGCTTGGATGTCTGCAGCGTAAACGTGAATGTAGGTGGCGCCCCCTGTCATAAAATATAGAAAGCTGTCCAGGATGTATACACATGCAAAATTTCAGGTGGATAAGTCCAACCAATGCAGAGATATGAGTGATTTTATCCCAAGGCAGATGAACAGATGGACACTGTGCAAAAATGGTTGCAGGTGGCGCCACCATATTTTATGTATGTTATAAAGCTATCCAAGGGCTACATTTGTGCAAAATAATTTTTTTCCGGATCGGTCAAACGGTTCCCGAGATACAGACGCACAGATGGACGCAGAGCGCAGAGGAAAGGTCAAAGGTGAAAACAAAATCGGGGCGCAGCAGTTCATATGTGACCCGAACATAATCCCGGGTTTCGTAAAATTCCGCCCAGCGGTTAACGGAGGAGTTCTCCGGACACTTACGCCGCGGCGGCGGCGGCGTCCGGCTGAAAACATAGTATCCGCAAAACTCTGTTTTGGCGAATACAATTATCGCGAAAAATACATGCGGAAACGGGTTTAGGGACGGACTATAATTGCTATCCATAATTTTAAATTAAATCTACATACAACATGCTATATAATATTATTTATAATATCATTCTTTTGTCGTTCCGCTATTGACGCTACAGGCCTGGATGGCAAATATCGCGAAATAAAAATACGAATGGAATAAACACAGTATTCGGTATATTGTTTGACCTTCTAAAGGACAAAGGGACAGCGCATCAAGGGTAAATTCTATGGTTCAGATGAGTTAACAATGGGAGTTAAAATATGCTTGCTTAATGGTGAATGATTACCTTGCTTACCTAAAAGATCGATTGTCTCAGACCCAGCAATGAAACCACAGGAGGCACCGTGAACACATTCCACGTTCCTATAGTCCGACGGACTGAACTCGCAGGAACTAATAGCGCTCGTTCCCGGATCGTGGTCATGACAAACTTTACAACGCAGCGCCTCACCTGTCATCAAAGTAATACGTGTACATATGTGTTCATTATTAAATCAAGATAATCATATATATATATATATATATATATATATATATATATATATATATATATATATATATATATATATATATAGTCGATCCCGTTTAATTGAATACCGTATTTGTCAACCGAATATATTCATTTAAGCGGGTTAAGCAAATTAACAATGTGCAAATCTTTAAGGTTGTAGCCGTCACTATAATGCTATGAAGTGTCATCGGATCGCTTGAGTGTGTTTCTCGTATTATTCATAAGGTTCTGAATTACATATATATATAAATATATATATATATATATATATATATATATATATATTAATCTATCTTTATAATATATTTTCAGTATTTAGTGCATACAAATATACACAGTATAAAATAATATGAAGTTATGTAACCGGGGGGGGGGGGGGGTAGGGCACATGAGAATAAACTACACCTTTGACAGAAGGGTTGCTCTGCCAGTGTCGCTGTTGCATCAACATATATAGTTACTAAGTGGAATCGATTATTGACAGGATACCACTGAAAAATTACTGGAAATCATCCATGACTCACCTATATTCAATAAAATTTAAAACTATACAATTCCCCCCCCCCCCCCCCCCCCCAATTTTACGTTTTCATATCGGGCTACCATGCAACACGTATTAGCTTCCAACGCAACGTGTTATGTTGTACAATTGCACAATTTGGTTTCCACTAATATAGTCCCTGGGATACATCGATTTGATTGCAAAATTTTATCGCTAATCTTAGGTTAATTTTCCGTTGTTGTATACTTTAAGACATTAGAAAATGGCAGTCTTAAGTTGCAGAGATGGTAGTTCTGACCTGCAGCCAAAAAAAAAAAAAAAAAGCCAACCCCTACCCCTTTATCGGTGATTTGCCACAATCATGCCATGCTACCTTCGGATCACAATATTTCTGGAAGGCTTTGGCAGATTTGGATGATCTTGGTATCTAGTTGTGTGTTTTCCAGCATGGCCGACATGATAAGCATGATTTCATGGCCATCTGAGGTCAAAATCAAGGCCAAAGGTCAAGGTCACTTTGAGGCCTTAAAAGCAGACGATAGCCTAGTTTTTATGTTGACACAATATCATAGTTTCAGTGGGAGATTGATTGAATGAGTTTCAGATAAAGAAGTTCTCCAAGCCAAGTAACGTGGTTTAAGGTCATGGTCATCAGGTATGCGAAACAACTTATAAGGTCAGCTTGATCCGTTGTGTGGTGATATAGACGAGTTTGACTATACTAATTAATAAAGAGATGATTCTCTTATTTTACTGGCAAAAGTACATACACTTCAATGTTTGAAACCAGTTTCAAAACATAAAATGAATTATTCTTAATACCCATGTAGTTTGTTACGGAACCTAAATACAATAGATTATGTAATCGTGATCAGCAGATTTTTTTTTACATAGAGAAAAAAATCAGATTCTGTAACACTAGGCAGCGTAAAATGTCTGGGGGAATGGATAAAAAGTCAGTGGCTTTTTGTTAACAAATAATTATAATTAATTCTTTGAACAATCCTAACATTACAATACACTAAATCAATACAATTACACAGTATAGCTGTAAAAATGTACAGTGTCCGGATCCTAGGTTTTGATTTCTGAATACCACCACTGTCACAGCTCAACAAGTGTTTTAACACCAATAATCCACGTAAATAGTAATAATCCTAAGGCAACCTTGAGACAGTCCATATTAAATCTGTATTAAGTCCGTTAAATATCTGACACCACTGCAATTATCTGTAAGGTCCCAAAACTGAGTGCTCGCTGGTATGTTCCTTTCTGCCGGCTCTAAACACAGACTCTAATTTATAGCTTCTCACAAGAAAATTCTAGAAATGGAAAATTCTCAAAGAACAATACACACGCACATGAACAGACCCGAAACATCTAGAACAAAAGAACGCTGTGTCTCTATTCTTCAGCTCCCACACGCGAGCCAGCGCCCAACAATCGAGGTTCCCATAGCAACAAAACTGTGCCCGCGCTAAACGCATCGGAATGTCAACGGACACATGTAACACTCCTGCGCACAATAAAACAGACACCTGCAACAAGGTATAACAACCAACTGGTTCAGACAAATGAATCATGGTTATGAAAGGTTTTGATGAAATCCTGCTATATAGCGAAGAGGACTTATTTCAATTTAAATAATTTCCATTTGGAAATGGAGTGATTGGCCTGATGCTACAAGTATACACCATTTTGTCAGTTTTATCATGTCAATTATATCTCATGAGTATTAATTCAGTGTCAGTAAAAAAAATTGTTGAGAATCTAAGACATACGAATTTAATAAATTCAGAGGGGGACCCATTCACCTATAAAGCATGACGTATTAACACGAAAAATAGCTTCTTCCCTTCAAAATAAATTTGTACCTCCCAATTTATTGTCCTGAAATTGTTTGCTTACTCCTGTAAACAAATATTAAAACAGTGGACCGGGCAGGATCTCAAGTGTCAACATAACACATCGCTCGGGACTCAATCACAACACCTGTCAATCATGCGGTGCCCTGACTGTCTTGGCCCCGAAAATATAATACATGCTCCCGCCGGCTGAAACATTGCGTATTGAGGCTCACAATCGTCTTCCTGTCACGCGGCCTTGTTATAGTAAATAGACACACGTGGACTGTGTTCATAAACACACAGAGCCATAAAAAGGTGTCAAACAGCCATTTGCAGAAAGCAAAACTAAACTGAGAGTTTGAGAGAATACGCATTATATTGCTCTGATTATGTCCCGTTAAATAAGGTTCATAAGGCTTTAATTTATGTTTAAAATATGTTAATTTATGTTCTACACACTGGACATAGCAAGAGTCTTTGGACAATTATTAACACCGTAGACATAATGAGAACTTGCCTAAGCTCTGATTTGTTCAATCACATTCGAATAATTTCATTATATTATACATATATAAAAAAAAACGAAAAATAATCTCTACTGTTAAAGCTACACATGTAAAAAATACCTCAAGGATAAGAACACCCAATAGGTTATACAAGGAGTAAACTGGAGATGAGGAAATGAAGGTATCTTTATAAATTTTGATTATTTACATAGTATCATGTGACATCTGTTATAGCCATGACTTTTGATATCATGAGTCAAACATAATGACATCTGTGATTAGTATTAATCTGGGTAAAATTTTAAATTTTTGAGATTTATTTCCTAAATTTTGCAAATAATATAAATTAACAAACTGAAACACTTGGAAAATACCTGGAAATTTTAGAATAATTTTCAAATAATCAGCTGGAGCCTTGACTATCATTGATTTGCTTCATATCATCCCTAAAAGTATAGATCAGTTTTATTACAGTTTTTTCATTATTAAGTTTGAATTGAAAAAAATACCCAAAGGTTACTATATGGTGTCCTATGGAATGCACTTAGGGCCATTCATACAAGATCTATACAACATCAGTAAATGCAAGTTAATTCCCTGTTACTCATTAACTATTAATTCCCTTTTCCATTTTTTAAAGTTGTTATTATTATAAACCAATAAAAAAATAATAATTGTTTATTGACCAAAACATCTACAAGAGGTAGGGGGTTGGGCAACGTCAGTAAATGCAAGTTCATTCCCTGTTACTCATTAACTATTAATTCACTTTTCCAATTCTTTTAAAGTTGTTATTATAAACCAATAAAAAAATAGAATTGTTTATTGACCAAAACAACTACTAGAGGTAGGAGGTTGGGCACCTGGGGACAGACGTGGCCTGCCAAGAGCGAGCTAGCTGCCCAGTATTCCCCGCTTGAACCGTGTATAATTAGCCTGAAAGGTCAACAAGGGTGACATGCAGGTGACTGAATAGGGCTGGTGAAAATATATTCAAAGTTTTTTAATGTTCTAATGTAAGGAAATCCTCATCTAATAAGCATCCACAATTTAGTAGCAATTCTTCACTTTGTGGACATAATTAAATGTACACTTTAATCATTTGAACACCTTGATGGTTAAATTCATAATCCTAAATGTAGCAAAAGTCTTGAACAAGAATGAATCACATATAGAAAATTACAATATTCATCTAGTTGACACGGGGGGGGGGGGGGGGAGTAAGGCCACCGTGATTTTTCTAGTTCCCTGTTTCACGTTTAACTAATAGACAGTATGTGTTTCGTACAGACCTTTCGGCCATTTTAATCTTAAATTCCTGTGATGTGTGATATTATTTGTGGAAAAATCCTACAGTGTGACTATGTCCTTTAACTCATCCATCCCCGACTGACAGAATAGTAGAACCATGTTTGTGCATATGTGTAAAGGTGCGCCGGTGAATTCCCTGCTGGTTTGTTTTTCTTGAGTATTTTGTGAAAATAAAGTGACTACATGCGGTTGAATGGGTTAATAACATGCGAGACCATTTGATATAAAATATTATGAACCGGCTTGCAGGGTATTGCCTCCGTATAGGCCTTCAGGCAGCCGTATCGTCTCTCGGATCTACAGAACCCGTCAGGGATATACGAAGGCAATACGATACAAGATGGTTAATATCATATTGTTATGTGGTTCCGTAGTGACATCGATGACGGCGGGGGTCCTGCAGGTTACCGGTTGTGAAGACACCAGCGAACACAGGGGGACAGAGAGCTCTCGAACGGAGAGCGTTGAAGCGTAACACCACAGACGATAACAGACAAACAGTGGACTCTTTTCATTAAATGGAACTTGTTTCTTTTGTGAACGGTACGACGTCACGTCGCGTACGGCTATAAAACACATGCCCTATCCCGTATGGGCTGCAATAATTATTTGAACAGTCGTGGTGCTCACCAGGCCTGGTTTTGGACATTTGAACTTTGCTTCGTTTGAGGAAAGACTTTTTACCGTGAACGGCTCCTACGCAGCCCCAGGCGTCGTACTCGCTCTCGTACTATGTGATTTATTGATTTGGAGACACACCTATTTCAATTTACTTTGAGCTAAGTATTCTGTTTATATTAAAATGGTGTCTCACTTGAACTGACTTTTATGTGAACCAAAATATTTTATATTCTTGTATATATTGTATGTAATGATTTGGTTATTATAAATATTATCATTTAAAGTCTTTCTTCAGTTGAGCTGGTTGCGTGTGGAACCCGGACAATATGATAAACTAGAAATCTACATTCTAAGAAATGAAAACCTCTGCCTTGGGGGGGGGGGTACCTATTGAACTCATTTATTCGGCCACATTAATAGGGACAAAGGTGCATGAATTATTGTACATTTGTGAATAATTATTAATGATATTCCTAAATCCAGGAATCCTGGTTTAGACAGTAATAATTAAAAAATGGTATGTATTCTGCATTATATCTTGTCTCTGTGTACTAAAAACTGGTATGAATTCTGCATTATATCTTGTATCTGTGTACTGTGTATAAAATCTGATATCAAAATGACTTCCTCATTATGCATAATTCATTGTGAAATGGTCACCTTTATATTTATAAGACCGTTATCGTCATCCCAAGCAACATTATCTTGAAATTGGAATGGAAATCTGCATTGGAATGCTAAGTATTTAGACAACATAAATAAAAACACTTACAAAAAAGGTATGTCTCTCAGGCTCTTGTTTCAGAAACCATAGATTTTAAATAAAAATTTCACATTATCTAGGGAAAACATATAAACAGAATTGTTTAATTAATAAAACACAATTTTATCGAAATTTTATGATTTGATTTTCTTTAATGAAATGCCCGAGTGGTTGGAACTCAAAAATCGTAAACTTCCATTGAAAATCATAAAATATGTATGTGTGTGTGTGTGTGTGTGTGTGTGTGTTGGGGTGGGGGAGAGTCCTTTAAAAAATGTATGGCACTTAAACAAAAATACTTATTTTTTTAAGCCATTATAATCCAGCAAGAATATGTTGATTATACATTTAAGGTTGATTCCATTATATGTATACATGCAGAGTTCTTAATTTAGGTGACCTTTAATATAAATAGTCTACTGAAATCACCGTAATTTCAATGTTTTGCAGTATATTTTTCACCTCCCAAACTGACGAAGGTATGATGTTGGGGCTGGATTCGAACTCAGGACTTTCAGTTTTGAGACTTTAAGCTAAGCATAAAAATACTTCGCTAAATCCGTCTAATTCTAGCTCTGTAATGTGTTTAAAAGACTAGCTCCCAGTTGAGACGTTTGAATGTACCTATCCAAGGATGTACATGTACGTCCTATTGAAGTTAAGGTGCGTTTACATATGTGGTGTAGGATTTGTAAATAAAATGATTAAGGAATACACGAGAGGATAATATAAACAACATCGTTACCTGTTTTAAAAAGAATTGCTGATAAAATAACAACAGACGCAAGCCAAGGCGCCATTCCGTGGGTTCCGCTGTAAGGTGTTGACCGATATGAGTCATATTGTTTATATCAAGCAGGAAGTAAGCGTTCAGCTATACATACTATAACTTACTGAATATATGCACATACATATGAACGTTTTTAACGGCTGTGTCTCTGGAGTCATGCCGTCCCGTATAAAAATGACTTAACACATCAAACACCAGGCTTAAGCTGTGACAATATACCTTTTTTTACTGAGCTAGCCACAGTGATTGTGTGAGTTTTCCAGATACATGTAGGTTGTTAGATATAAGACCTACCTACCCCCCCCCTCTTATAGTAAATGTCCAATACTAGGCTACCCCTATGCTGAAGTTGGATGTCCTGGGGGTCAGGGCAGAGGGACCTTCACTTATTCGTTGGTGCCTGAATGATCGAGACGTGGGCTGCCAGGTCTGATTAAATCACTTTGACTTTCCAAGGGGCTTAACGTTAATCGACATTAGGGGAAATATTTTATTACCCGCCGCGATTGTTATAGCTCCCTAACTATCACGGTTAACTAATAGAATGCCAGTATATTGTTTGGCTTAGACCATTCCAAATTCAGACCTTCGGTCATTTGGTGAATTGACAACTAAATTGCCGAGTTGGTCTATTTTATCTATGGGCAAAATCTTACAGAAGATGACATATTCCACACAGATGATCCACCTTCAGCGCAGGTTCAATTTTTATTGTACATATAAATAGATCCAGCCGATAATGAAGGATTTAAGCATGTTTGACTGATATTTGACCCTGTCACTGATTAACTTGCATGGTCAATAAACGTGAACATTATGCGACTCTTGATCCGTCGGCACTCATTTCTTATGTCGGAATGCAATAATAGTTAATCCCCCGATTCATTCAGGTACTTTTTATCCATAATATTAAAAAAAAAATAACACGACAAGCATCACTGCACTTTCACCTTGTATTCACATTTTCAACAGTTTTGGAAACAGTTAATTGTATCACCTACACTATCAAACGAAGCACGTGCATATGTTTTTGTTTATATTTAAAATACCACGCCACGAATATTACTCTGCAATCTAGATCCATATGTTTCACGAACTGATTTTATTTATTTATTTCTTATTTATTTATTTATTTCAAACATCTATTACCAGGATAGCCTATATTCAGCACATTTGCTGGTTTTCAACAGGTCCTGGATAAAGTAAGAATATATAAAATGAATAAAATATACATCATACATATACAGATTAAACATGAAATAGTGTTATATATTAAATACATAGTTCAATATATAGTTCAATATATAACTGATACCTTCTGTTGGTTATATTTAGAATGGGTGTTGACGAAGCATTCTCCGTATTTGCTCCATTTTCTTAACTTTTGTAATTTATTCAGTCGAAATATTTCGTTTCGTGCTAAAAGCTGGCTCAGCACACGAATGTCTGGAGAATGTCCATGACATTCATACATAAATCCCATGTGTGGAGACATTCTTCACACAGAATATCAGCATTAAGAATCCGTTGATGTTATTTAACATTCATGTGTATCAGTACTCGGGCCAGCCAACAGCTGCCAACATGTGTTTATTAGATTTAATGAAGACTTAATAGTAGCCCTGGATGCCAAACTCTGTGGTGAGGCCGTACTAGTTGTCTTATCGGAGGATTCGGTGTCTTCCTGTACCCATTACTTATCGCTTAGCTGGATGCCTGTAGCATGATAACAAAAGCCGTCTCCTTTTTGGCAAGCTATCTTCTGAACAGGCAGTAACGGTACGCAAAGGTCAGTATTAAGACCAATTCTATTTAATTTTTTCCCATTAACAATTTGTAATATACTTTTGTAAATGCAAACCTTTACAATTATGCTGATGACAATGCAAGTCAGGTCATTGGTAACTGTGCAGATTTTGTAAAAGGAAAATTAGCAGCAGAACCCAGTAAAGTTGTAAAATGGTCAAATGAAAATGGTATGGAAGCAAAGCAATGTAAATTCAAGCAGTCGTGTAAAATGACTCTGAAAATAACCCCAGTTCTATTCACCTGCGATCCATTCTTATTAAGTTAAATGTGAACACGTTGAATGTCACCAAGTGCCTTGTGACTCTGCAGATTTTCAGGTTTCTCCTTTGGAAAGTCATTCAGGCAGTACCATAAGTTTGTGTGCGTTCTGTACTGGTCTCTGTTGTAATGCTTTGTTCATAATGTTGCATTGGTTACCTCTGTTATTTATGGTGATCACTGTCGATCACAGTGGGGGGGGGGGGGGGGGGGGGTCACAAAAAAGGCAAAAATACGGAGTAGATGAAACCCATTGTTATATTACTGTTCCAACAATACAACAAAGATGATTAAGAATGGGTCGCGGAACATGTGCCATTAGAGAGCAGCCACTAGAGCGCTGGCCCTTACACTTGGTGACTGGTTTTGATTGTCAATTTTGATATCTGGTATCCAACTTACCTTTACAGTTCTCTAATTTAACTGGGACACTGCCACTCAGTATTTATATATATTTTATTTTTCTACAGTTAATAAACTTGTCTTTACTTTCACGTACGCTCTTGGTCTTAATTTATGTGTAATTGTCTTGTCATATAAATTGTCAATGTTGAAGAAATAATTCAAATATGCATGGAGAAGGTTCAACCTCGGAGTTTATATTAATAATAAAGGAATTTCTCATATAGAACCTCTCAGTTGGTAAACAAAGCTGCCCAGAAAGAAAATACTCTTCGACGCATCAGTATTGATTTTGATATTAAAATCTTAATTTACCATACTTTTATGCTTAAATATTTTGTTGTCCCATCATTTGACATTTTTGCGTCTGCTCAGACACAGTAAAACTAGGATCAATACAGAAGCGGGCATTACGATGTAATTGAAATCATTATTCTCAGAGTATAACAGCCTGCTATCCCAAGTGAACATGTCAACATATGAATTATACTGCTTAAGGTGCATAGCAACGGGATGTTTTAAATATACGTACATTCACTAAAACCCTTCACATATAAATGAGCTGTTAGTATTTAAACCCAAAAGGTATTATTTGAGAAAAAGAAATATCATTAAACTGCCCAGGTCCGTACCGCTGTTGTGTTACCAAATCTTTTACTTACTTTAGTGCAACACTGCGGACTGAACTACCAAACCACATCATAAATGAAATGGACTTTAATAAATTCAAATCCCTGATAAAGGACTGGGCATAAAAAATCTGCACATTATTTTATCACTTTAGTATATTTAATTTGTTATTATAAACCATATATACTTTATCTATAACCATGTCTCATATCTATTTTAATCTTATATCATCAATCATCACTCGGTTGAAATTAGCAATTTTGTCTAGTGTTATTTGTTTAATTACACATAATGTCATAAATAAACTGTGTTGTGTTTACATTCCTGGATTTGGATCCTGTGCAGATCCGCATCAAAATTTAATGCCCCCAAATAGATGTTACCTCGAGTAACATCTAATGTTACCAAAGATGTTCGAGGTAACATCTGGTGTTACCAAAGATGTTAACTCGTAATCTCGACATAACATATCACCTTTGGTGTAGTCTGTGAATCAGATCCGAAAAATAATTATGTCGTACGTAGGAGATAATATGTCGTACGTACGAGGTGGTATGTCGTACGTACGAGATAATATGTCATACGTACGAGGTAGTATGTCGTACGTACAAGAAAGTATGTCGTGCGAACGAGATAGTATGAAGTACGCATGAGATAATATGTCGTACGTAAGAGATAAATAATTTATTTTTCTTTTGCCAGGTGGCAGCAATACGCTTCCGTAAGCTCGCGATAGAATTTTGCAGAAATAATAATTGTGAAAATTTTTCAACATTTATTCTTTTCAATCAATACATGTATTTAAGCTGTACACAGGCACAAAAACTAGGTAAGCTACTTGTGACCGAATGTTTGCCAAGTGATAAACTCTTTATTCTGTTTAAATCCAAGGCTATCCACTTATTGAGGCGCTGTACTAAATTATGGACCGTTACAGAGGGATACATATTTTTTCTGCATTTAATGCCACGTATATCCCCATATATATACTTTATCCACCATGCTAAACTGAATAAAAAGTAATAAATGCAGGTCTTAGCAGGCATCCCTATCACAATAACAATAAGACAAAACCAACTGAAACCTGGAAGAATAAAAAAATATTTACAGGAACATAATAAGGGGTTTAAATAGTGCCGCCGCGAGTGCAGTGCGTCAGACTGTTTAAATACTTTGACAGATGTCAGATAGGCAGTGCAAGCTGTATCGATGACTACTGTGATTCAGTGATTACCTTTTTTTCATTTTTATATACAATAGCTCAGTTTTTATATATAAGCTTGCAACATATTCCACCAAACAAATTTGATGGATGTTAACATTCTGCGGACAATCGCCATGTATTATAAAAACATTTAGTAATGAAAAAGACCAGACCTACATTTGCTGGTATGAATTTGAATAATTAATATTTGCATCTCAAACGCATCCATATTTGGTTTGTCACAATAGTAGAAAGCTATATGGGTTCTTGATAATTGATAATTGACAATATTTATAGCACGGAATCTATCAACAATATACAGAGCACGGGATTTATAAACAAAATAATAGCGAACCCCCATGCACCCACGGACACACAAAGAAAAACACAAAGATACATTTAAACAATAAAATGAAAGGGGCCTCTCCACTAAAACGTTTTATATTCAGCGTGAATCAATAATTAAATTTGGTGCCTTGAATAATTATATTCATGAGCACCAAACAAAAGCATTTAACCTACATTAATACCTGATTTAAACTTAAAACAGAGTAAATGAATAAATTGGAAAAAGGCATGTACTTCCGGAACGAAAGATTACGATTTTCATGCATTCAAATGGCCCTTAAGAACTCCCGGCCCATCAAGGCCCTTTGGACCCAACGGGTTAAAACTATTTAACACTAATGAGAGACTTAAATTTGAGACTTCATCGTAAAGTCTGTTCTTGTGCCCTTGGGAACTCTTGGGCCCCGAGTTCCATAGGCCCTTCCGACCACTTCCGATTTAAACTATAAGCTAACACCAAAGAGAAAACACAAAGTTCTGCATTGACAAATAAGCGTTTAACTGGGCCCTATATAGAAGACAAAGCCCGAGCCTGGCGGACCTGTTTGAGTCGTCCTGATGACAGTTATATAAATGCAAGTTAACATTAAAGCCAAAGAAATTTTCTCAATTCAAGTATTTTCTGGTGTTTTTCACATAGGAAACTCATGAGGGGCCCGGGCCCCTTTGGATCACTAACTATTAGAAACTCTATATTTACTTTGTGCCTTATTAGGAACTCCTAGGCTAAAATAAAATTAAATGAAACTTCTATATTTTCAAAAATTTCATATAGGGTCCTATTGGAAATTCCTGGCCGGTACGGGTCCTTTAATACAGGCCCCTCAGTATAGATTAAAAACTCCGTACACATGCTTCCCAAATGGCAGACATGATGTGCATTCCTTTCGCCCTATATAGGACACACCTTAACGACCCGGACCCTCGCGGGGTCGCCTAACTAAAATTCATATGAGCTAAAATAAAAACTATATGAGACTTGTACATTTCCAATCATATTTTTTTACTCTATAGGAAATTCCTGGTCGATCTGGGCCCCCTTGTTCCGTTCGGTTACGGTACCTTGTGCCTGCTGACCCCACCTTTCAGAGGGCCTGCTTTAAGTATAAGATAAACCACGGCGGGGATTGAACCCCGCACACTGACGTTATACCTGAACCAATCATAGAAGTAGGAACTTCTATTTATTGGCTATAACCGCCAGGACTGTCCTGCTCAATGCATAACACGACATGACCTTTGCATGAGGAGCAGCTTCCAATGAGGATTTTGTTTGATCCATCATACCCACTAAAGGGTGTCATCCTAAATTGTTACTAAAGTTAAACTAGTTTTAACTTGGGCCTGGGCCTTACAAATACGACTTTGTGAGCTTATTTTGTAAAAGGTTTTCTGACAATTTACGAAATATTAAATTGTGGAACAGATTTTAGGGGGGTTGTTGCGCCTGTTGCGCCCCCCCCCCCTCCCCCCTCTAAACACGCCCCTGTTAACCGCGCCAGTTCATATATCCATGCATGTGGCTGAATAACATATATGGATGAGCAATTTAATCATGTGAAAAAGATGACATTTCCATCTCTCAGACAAATACTGGCATTAATATGTATAATATTATTAAAAAGATCGCCTATTGAGATGTTACTTTTTTTTAAAATATATTTGAAAGTGATATGCGGATCAATACGTTTTAGCCATTTTTGTTTGTTCCCTCACCCTGACTTTTGCAGTTCCGATTTCATATCCTTATTTTTATGACTTACATGGGATGTGCTGCAGAGTATGAATTTTGCACATCCTTAGTTTATCTGTAAAATCTGAACTGTTCTTGATAAATGATCAAGGAGTATATTCATGAAGTACACTTCTCTCTCCATAAGTAATATTAATGCAATAAGCTTCGGTAGGTGAATATTTTATTTCATACACAATGATACATGATGTGATCACATTTGCAATTACTTATACGTTACTAGTAAGAAAATGTACGTTTAAAATCACATTTTTCCAATATATTATTAAATTGATTGAATAACATGATATGTCCTATGTTATTTCATAACAAGGAGCAAGACACCTATTATTAAACTGTAAAAAAAAAAAAAAAAGGAGGAACATTCAAAGGTATATACGGCAAAACTTGTACCAGTTCTCTGTAATATACATGGCATATGTAAGAAATGTTATTGAGACCAACAGAAAATAGCAAATGCAAGGTAAACATGTATGTAAGAGGTCTTGGCCTAGATGGCGAGAGCAGGACACTCAATAATTGCCTCCTTAAACCTGATCATGTTCTGATATACATGTAATGAATGGACATTTACCGTATTCGACGTAATAAGCGCCCCGGGCGCTCTCAAAATTATTTTTTCTAATTTTTTTTTATACCCTAATAAGCGCCCCCCACACATCTGCCAACTTCCAAAGTGCATTACGATCCTCCAATTTAACACTGCGGCTTGTGTACACGTGTTTGACTTCACAGCACATTCAGGACAATTCAGAAAAAAACAATAATCATTTAACAATGGTTGTGTAATCCAAGTGATACCGATTTGCAGACGATTTTATTTTGTGTTGCATGAGAGAATTGTCTGAATGACTACAGTTCGAGATTTCCTTTGCAGGTGAAGAGGAAAAATAAGAATGGTAATAAATGAACGCTTTTTATAAAAGTCAACGCCTAATAAGGTGGCAGAATGTTTAAAATGTTCATATAAAAATATATAAAACAGTATTTATTTGAATGATGAAAAAAAAATAATACGGAACATCGGTACCCCGATTATGTCAGTCACCTTGCGCAAATACCTTTGACAGCTGAGCCGATTAATGACATGGAATGGCATCGACAATAGTTGTCTTTTTTGTCTTTCATTGTGCTTGATATTACAAGCAAAAGTTTAAAAAAAAACTGATATACTGGCCCTCAGACTCCTGCGTATTATATTTACTTCAGTGCGTATACGAACCAAATCCGGGGTTTTGTTTTAAAATTGTTAGGAAATTTGTCATATTTATATCCCGCGGAAACACAGTCCCTTTCTTGAACTTTGTTGACCCGTTATAATACATTCATTTTCTCGACGTAGTCCAATAATACAAGCTTGACAAACATTGTCACCTGAGGAAAGGCCGCTTCATATTTATAATTATAATGCGTTACTGGAAGTCTTGTAATTGAAGTGCCATGAGTGAGTCTCCGTGTATGTCAGTGTGCAAGCAAGCTGACAGCGTCCGCATTCACTGGATCGTGAACATTTTACGCAGTAAATACGGCACCATATGAAAAAATCATCCTTGTTTTAACATGCATATTACGTGCTACTGGATGGCACTTGGTTAGGCAAACTCCCAGCATCCCTTGCGCGAGCGCTGTATACACACAGATTAACCCAGGGCACTGGGATCTTGAGAAAACGGGTAAGCCCTGCACGCTGTCAGCGGCATCGACAATTATATTACTGTGTACATGTTTCAAGTGAATTACCAAGATATTTTTTGGCAAAAAATACATTAAAACTTATATATTATCAGGATTGGGAATTCCGTTTTGGTCCGTAAATTCCGCAATTCCGTCCGCGGTCGCGTAAATTCACCGGCTCTACTGTCAGAAGGGCTTTCATATATTGATTCAGTTAAAATCCCCGTGTCAATGCGGCAAGGGCAAACCTTTTCTTACCAATTATTTAACTATGTGCACATGGAAATCTGATGTGTAAACGATAAATTCAAACAAAAACAAAGCATTGTAATGCTCTTTATTGAGTGTATATTACCACCATACGGACATGATCACTGATATTCACGGTATCAAGTTCGGCCGTCGTAATAATTCATATTGCCGTAAATTATCCTTGGCGGCCCTGAGGACGCTGAGAAACTTGTACCAGTGTATAAGACGGCCGCCCTTCTTTGCCAATATTTTAGGATAAAATTTATCGCCCAGCACGAGCAAATACGGTAAGTAATATATATTTCATTGCATAATACATCCACATACGTACCTGAATTCAGGGCACCCGATCAGCATGGCCACCTGCATGGTCTGCCTTCACGGACACCGTCATCCAGTGTTATCTATGATACACTTGACCACTGATTCTGTTATGTGTAACTAATATTATTATTATATTAGATGATAAAGCTTAACGGAGATTGAATAAAAACTGGTGGTAACTTTTAAACTTGGCGGGGGGAAAATGAAAGTATTACGTTGTCCTGTGTTATATTGGCTAGGGAGAAAAGTGAGGTTAGGATGGCTCATCCTTTAGTTTCATAAAGTGATCTCCAAAATCCGGGGGGGGGGGGGGGGGGGGGGGGCGCTTATTACGTCGTTACGGTATATGACGAAATAAAAAAATATGCACTCGCGTATATGGTATGTTAAATTCCAAGTACGATATGTAAGGTATACATTTATATGTATTTGTTACCATGTGTACAGCATACTGTTAATTTAAATTTATATTTCTGTTAAATGTAACGTCGGAATAAGTGTCGTTTCAGGGTATATTCTAACTGTAAAAATTAATAGACTCTAACAGGAACATGGAGTAGTATTTTATCTTTAAACACTGGCATCTTACATTTACTAATATATAACATATCTTAAAGTTTCCTTTGTTTTTAATCAACCACTTATCGTTCTTTGTCAATGACGCTTACTCAGGCACTCTTCCTCTTTGTATTTTGTACGCTAAAAGAGAATGCCTATCCAGAAACCATGGCTATATATAACTGGAGTTCTATTAGGCAAAAAAAATAAGGTATGGTTCTCAGGCACTTTTTTTCAGAAATCGGTGCGGGCGGGCGGTATTTTATTTTTGACCTTTTTTTTAATGCTCCGATAAAATGTCATATGATCAGTGAAAAGCATGAAAATAACAAATTTTTTTGCTAAACAGGAAAAAGCACTACATAAATTGTACTATTTATCTATTTGAAAGATAAAAATCAAAATAAAAAATTTTGATGCGGGGGTTAAAAATTGACGCGGGCGGTGCCTGAGAACCACACCTTTTATTTTTTCTTTTTGGCCTTTTCTTGCCCATATGGTTTACATTTTATCATTCTTTGACCATATTATGTTGATGCAGAACAAGCATTTTCTGTGTAAACATCGTCCATAGTGTGACGGTGCACAGTTTATAAGTAGGCCCCGACGAGTACAGTTCTGGACTAGATTTTCATATATAAATTAAAATGTGCCAAACAGTTAATAAATTAATATTTCTCCACCGGGGGCGCTGTAACGTGCATCGTGCACGGGGCTGTATACGATGGGGGTGGCGCCATCTGATGATCGGTTCCTCCCATGACAGGCGTCATCGTCACAGTGGTGTGGGAAACAGTAGGTGCTGATAAAGATAACAGATGAAAAATGGATTTTATATAAATGTGTGCAATTTTTCATTGAAATATTATATAATTTTGTCAGAAGAATGATTACGATAAAGTAAAAATTAGACATTTAACTGATTTTAATAAAAAGTGTATATTATTTGGCAAACTTGCAGAAATAAGCTTTTTGGCCTTTGTTCCTCTTCCTTCCACTAAAAAAACATTATATGCGATAACCTTTTATTAAATGGATTGTAATAAAAAAATGGGTACGTTATAGTAAAAAAATTGAATGCACACCTTTTATTTATTTTACTATGAGAGAAATCAGATATATTATTCAAAATGTACATTTCACTATAAAATAACTGGATTATAGTCATGCAGGTCCAAAATATAAATATGAAATTTTTTAAATTCACGTTATTTCTGTAAGCATATAACACATAGGCCTAACAGATTTAAATTATTTGTAAATGCGCTTGATCTTAAGATTTAGTGTCGGTTGCTGTTGATAGATGTCGCTAATACTGGTCTCTTGTACCAATTCTGAACACGCACACACACCCTCAACCATCATTGCACAACCTCACACACCTACACAAACAAACACACACACATATATGTAACACTATCCAATTTTTACTGATAATATGTTAAAACGGATAAAATGAAAGACTGGAGCTCTTTTTTTATGCGACACCTTTAAGCATGGTTCATATGTTGGCCCTTATGAATATTAATATGACCCTATGACCTCCAGTGCTTTCTCTTACCATTGAACCTTCTCCTTGGATTCTTTGATCTACAACAGCACACACAGGTAGAGCAGACGCAGATAAGGATAAGAATCCCGACAGGCACCGCGATGTACCACCACTTGACGCTGAAAAATAAATACAAATCAACTTAAATAACTTCAGGTACTACCTCAAGTATTAGGATTAAATTTAATTTAAAATAGTAAAATTTCCTTACCTTACATGTTGTCTTAGATATTAAGATCCAAATTAAACACAGTATATGACGCTTTATATGAATATGCTTTCGATCAGGACACACACTCACATATACATGTATATTAATAATTTTAACTTTTATCTTTATTTCAGGAATAAGAACATATACTTGATATTTTTTGCAAATGTGCTTTTATGAAGTTTCATGAATTTTATTCCTCTACACAAGCATATTATTACTTAACCGAATCAGAGCATCTGAATATATTCCGTAGAATGTGCGGATTTCATTTCCTTCCGGTCACATACCATATCCGGTTTACCCAGAATCCCCCGTCACATATATTGGCGTCACATAAGTCGGAGTTACAGGCACACACCCTCGCGTCTATCTTGTCAATACCAAGGAAACCAACCAGGTCGTTTATCAATTTCAGTGCATCTCTTACTCTCTTGTTATCAGTCGAGCAGCCGGTATATTCATGAGGGACACAACCTCTACTAACAACACGCCCGCTCACCTTACCTATTACTGAAAAAAAAAATAAAATAAATTAATAATAATAAAAAAAAACAGAGAAGACTTAACCATTTAAAATGCTGAAATAGTTATATAAGTGTATATTAGTCCAGGGCTACTTGTCATTTCGTGGGAATTTCATGAAGAAAGCTGACAACATACATCAAATTAATGCTTATAACCTAATCAATCCAAATATTTATGTTACCATTTTTACCCTGTGGTTTCAAGGCCACCAAACAAGGTCAAGGTATTCAATATTTCTTAATTTTTGCCATGGTCTGTTGCCCTTCCGTGAGATTTTAATCAAAACATTAGCAACATTCATTATTTAAACGCATATAACCATATTGGTCTTAATCACCTTGGCGCCATCTTTTTCCTTGCAGATTCACAAACAAGGTCAAGGTCATATTTTTATATTTCTATTTTTTTTTTAACCAAATTTGTATTGACCATTAATTACCATTATGTTTCATCCCCCCACCTCCCTGATCCCAACCACCAACCTTTTTTAAAAACCAATTGTAAGCCATGAAAGGAAAATTGCTTGGAATAATCACACAATGACACCCGTCCCCCCCCCCCCCCCCCTCTTGCAAAGAATCCTGGATCTGCGCCTGTAAAGGCTGGTGATAAACACGCTATTAGACAAGAATTATAATTGCGTGCATAAAATAGTTGCAGTCATGAGGAATACCAGTTCACAGTTATACCAGTCGCATGGAATATAAACAGTTCCAGCACTGTAAAAGGAGATTGGCCGCTTTTAAACAAGAGTCACCAAAACCATAATTCGGTTATTTAGTGATTTAAATTTATTAAGCTAGCAAACTTTAAGGACATATTCATAACATGAATGTCTGCTTGCTGTAAAGGCTGGTGATAAACACGCTATTAGACAAGAATTATAATTGCGTGCATAAAATAGTTGCAGTCATGAGGAATACCAGTTCACAGTTATACCAGTCTCATGGAATATAAACAGTTCCAGCACTGTAAAAGGAGATTGGCCGCTTTTAAACAAAAGTCACCAAAATCATTATTCGGTTATTTAGTGATTGAAACTTATTAAGCCAGCAAACTCTAAGGACATATTCATAACATGAATGTCTGCTTGATGTTCAATAATAACCGTTCTTACTTGGAAAATCGACTGTCATAGAACCAGCAAAGAAACCACATGATTCCCTGGGATCGCATTCATCGTATCTTGACGGATTGAACTCACAGGTACTGTCTCTGCTGGTGCTCGTTCCCAGATTCAGGTCGATGTCAGAACAACTTTTACACCTCAGGGCCTCGCCTGTCATCATAGTAATAGGTATATGTTATATGTGTGACTAAATATATCTTTTAAATATGTGTTCAGTATTTTAGACACATCTGAATTTAATGTATAATATAACAAAATATTTTGTAGTATAACATAACATATTATGCTATAATATAAAACAATGTCTATATATAATACATTGCGTGTTCCCGGCATTCTTATTATATATTTCAGTATTTGAGTCAAATGAATATATACTGTGTTATATAATATAATATAATATTTGGTTATATATTATAAGATACTATATGATAGACTATAATATACTATAATATACTATGGTATAATGCAATGTATAATTATGTATATATTGCGTGTTCCCAGCATTGCGTGTTTTGGTCAAATTGTGATACTAGGAATTGTTGATTTCAGGGCAGAGGGCAATATTTGAACCAGGTTCTCTCCAATAAATACATGACCGAGAATGGAAATCAACAGAGCGCAAACATCCGCCAATTCGAATGAATCAAATATTTTATTAAATAAAGATAATCTCTTAAATTTTATTTTATAGAAATAAGCAAAAAAAAAAAAAAAACACCAACCGCATGCATGGTGCACAAGCTGCACGTGTTTTTATATCAACATGTTTATCACGGTTCGTTATACAAACAGGACCAACAAGCAGAACATGGGACAAACTTGACTTATGCATGACAATAGATGTTGCCCCACATGCATTAACCAGCAAAAACTAATGAGCTGTCAGCCTCCCAATATGCAGGATAAACCTCAGTCTTATGCAGTCTTTTGGTTTGATTTGTCAACATACACATGAGCCAGGTTTATTAACAGCTATTAGAGAAACAAGTCCATACGCCTGTCATAGAAACGTTTTGAGAACCTTTCTTACCCGAAATTGCCTACAGTTCGATAACATGTACCCAGGGTAAGCCAGAAATGACACCAATTCTGAATATATTGCAGGTAAATAGGTGGCTTTATTCGAATCCTAACCCATCCACAAAGAGACATACAGAAAGACATACACGGCTGAGAACATACATCGGTGGAGGAAATACTTCATGACCAAAATCCCGAACAGACGGGATTCCATGCATCGATACACGTAGCTCCAGAGTGGTAAATAGTTATATAATTTGCCGGAAGGTGGCAGTACCGACACTATGCGTTACAAGACCGTGAGTACCGACACTATGCGTTACAAGACCGTGAGAGAACGTTTGATATCTCTGTCAGAGGCAACAATTAAGCCTAACCAATTCATGGACTGGGCCAGTGTAGAAGAACATGCATTCTGGTTATTATTTCTGTGCAGTCTCTTCCGCATGTGTACAAGTAATAAATGATTTCAGAGCTGGAGGGGGATCTATACGGGCGGACGGCTTAAGGGAGTTTAAACCCTTCCCCAGGAGAAATGTCTTTTTGCAGTGTTTTCCCTAATTTTAACGTTTTAGACCCTTGTAGTAAACGGATAAAACCCTCCTTAAAAAATTATGGCTTTATTGGCGGTTCCTTGGCATGTATATTTGGGATATTGAACGATAAAAAGTTTAATCCATGTGCGCGTTATCAGTATTAATATTGTTAAATTCATGCAAGTGTGATACGTATACCTCTGGCCTTATCAGTGGGAGGCATAACCCTACTATATATCAAGCCCTTCATATTGACGACCGGATATTCTGATTGACATATTCTGATAAGAAAATTCCTTACCTTTGCCCTGTTTAAGGTCGTATCAGTTTTACACCAGAAAAAATTAAAAGACTCCAAATGGCTAAAGTATATTGTTAATCCATTTAAGTTAAAAAGATATTTTCCCTAGAAACTAATATAACGTATATACAGAGGTTATGACTTAGGACCGTGGCTGTATAGTGAGAGAGAGAAAGAGAGTAAGCCTGATTTATGTTTTATGTAATGAGACAAACACCACAGTCGAGTGGTCGCATTGACCAATCGGGAAATAAAATGTTATAACCGGTTTAGTAAAACCTGAAAAATGAGGCCTATGCGTTAATCCACGGTAGTGTATGTTTCTGTGTGCGTTTGTTCACAACATATCTCAAGCAATCATGCACGGAATCCATTGAAATTCAGAAATGGACCAGTGAAGAATCGATTTGATTTTTGTATGGATCCAGCACATAATCCGGATCCAGGAACGTCATTACGAAATATTAAAAAAAGTGTACAATCTCTATTGCATGAATGGACCTGGGGAAAATGGACCGAATAAGTGAAAACAAACACGAGTCTCTGTGGTAACTGGTTGTTGATGAAAAAAATGTGAAATTATAAGAATCATCTTGTTTATTGTACAGGTCAGAGAGAGAGAGAGAGAGAGAGAGAGAGAGAGAGAGAGAGAGAGAGGCTCTCTGTGGTATTTACTTCAGACAACCTTACCCAGCTCACCTAGACAGAGCCAGCTGGCCAGGAGTGAAGTGATTACATAAGCAGATAAGTCTTGGAAGCTGAGGACTAGCTACATACCATTGTTCTTGGCTGGTCTGATGTTAACAATACATGACATGGTACTTGAATACTTGAATAAAATGTACCGTTTTTGATCATTTGGTTTCAAATTTCAGATTTTAACAGATGAAATGGTTATATCTGCATGCCGTGAAAATCAAATACATAGCAGTTACAGGAAAAACGTGCCATGGTCAAATTTGGACAAAATTTATGGCACTGATTTATATTTAAGCTAATAACTTAAAAATGGGCAACATTCAGATCTATTTTTTGGTATACAATTGAATCGTGATTAATGAAAGTTATATCCTGCAAAAAAGTCTTTAGCTTCAGCAATTCTCATTTTAAGTGAGTAAATATATTTGCTGTTTTTTTTACTAAAGTGCATTACGTTCGGGCCCATAACTTCAAGAAATTACACAATACTGACCTAATTTCTGGTACATACATAGGAAATATACAAAAGAATATACATAATAAATATGATCAAGGTCTGATCAGTGTTTTTGATATTAGGCAATCTTGAAGCGTAACAATGCGTTTTTAATGGAAAATTGAGGTTTTCCTTTATGTTTCGAAGGAAAAAAGTCCTAGTGACCCAATTTTCGGCATTGTAAGAGATCTGACTGAATGCAATATTTTCAAAATGTGCCCTGTTAACGGACTGACGGCCGGACGGCCGGACGACGAACAAAGGACCATGACTATAGCTCAGATGACTTGTAGTCAGCTGAACTAAAAAATACTTCACCAAATAGGTCTAATGCTAGCCCTGCTATGTTTATAAAAGACACTCTAGCTCCCAACTGAAACCTGACATTTAAATGAACCTATCCAAGGATGTAAATATATCGAAGTGAATCTTAACGGGGTAATTTGTAAATAAAATAATTTAGGCATACACGAGGATAAAATATTAATAACAACTTTACCTGTCCTAAAGAGAATTGCTGTTAGAACGACCACACACGCAGGCACAGGCGCCATTTCGTGAGGTTCGCTGTAAGGTTTTGACAGATATGGGTCATATCTGGGAAATTGTGATAAGCAGGAAAAGGCGTTATACATACTGTAACTTAGTCGAACATGATTAAGGTACATGTTTACATTGGGCCCACTTGAAGACAATGTAGATATAATAAAAAAGGTGGGACTATAAATCAAGGGGGTTTTATGTATAACTATCCAAACCCTTATATATCTCCTACCGGCCGTGTTAGGGTATTTGTATTCGTACCATACAGGAAGCAAACAATTATCTATACTCAACTAACATGGTAACAGGGCCGTAGCCTGGTCAAAGTCTGAGGGGGCCAGTAAATGCCTTGTCAGAGCGAAGCAAAACGAGGGGGAGGGTGCTGGAGGAGGAATCCCACTCCCACGGTGTGGAAAGTTTTTAAAACACATCTTATAAATTGGAATTTCTGTGGGTATTTTTACTTATAATATAAGCTCCTATCACCGAAACTTCACAGCTAGGGTGCTTTTCACCAGTGAAAGTGAATTTTATTGCAAGTACTGCCAACACCTTTTTGCCTAACAATGATCAGAATTTTTTTTTTTGGGGGGGGGGGGGGTGTGTTGGGGGGGGGGGGGTGCAGCTGCGGTATCAGTTAAACATTCAGTGACGCTTGTGTCCCTTAATCACCGACACCTGTCGGACAGGTTTGTATGTCTTTCCCCGGTTGGAGGAAACTATATGCATTCTCCACACACAGAATTTATCTAGTTAATGTCAAGGATAAATCTCTGTCACCATTCATGCACACAGCACATTTTACGCCGTAAACGACCTAAATCGCGTTTGGATGGTAAATCATTAATTGCCTCCGCTAGTTGTGTATGTGTTCATCCCCTTTCATGTGTGTGTGCGTGTGTATGTGTGTGTGTTTGTTCACAACATAACTCACGGGACCATGAACGGGATCTCATAAAATTTTCAGGGCAATTCGGGAATGGGCAAATGAAGAATCGCTCAGTTTGGGTATGGATCCGGCACATGATCCGGATTCAGGAATATTCACAAATTTACAGTCACGAATGACCCTAGGAACAGGTCAATAAGTGAATGCAAACACGGTAGGCTTGCATTCCTTAGAATGCTTCCGAGTTAGTAATTCAAATAAGTGGAGCATATATTTATATATACAACTGTATCCATGGTGTTTGAACATGGAAATACAATATGAACATGCAGGGATACTTTGCAGGATTTCTCCAACGGATAAGATACAACAAGTGTGTTTTCTCGTATAGCTTGTGGTTGTCGTAGGTCCTGTCGCCAAGTGACGTGGGTTGTCGTGTGTGTTGTCGGGGGCTGTTGTACTTGAAACAAGGCCCATCCTTATGTCTGGATTCTGAAATAGCACATGGTAGAGAATCGTCGAAGCTTGAATTCTGATATATTAAGTTGTCGCCAGTGTGGTCGTAGGTTATCGTAGAAGTGGTCGTAGGTTGTCGAAGGTGATTGTCCTTCGTCGCGGCGACTGTTTAGCCGGTTGTCGGCAGCTTGTCGTAGGTGATTGTCCTTTGTCGCGGCGACTGTTTCGCCGGTTGTCGGCAGCTTTTCGTAGCTTGTCGTCAGAAAGTCGCCAACCATTTGTAGCTTGTCGTAGACTATTGTCGTTGCGGAAGTCCTGTCGCCTGTTTTTTTGGCAACCGTGAGGCGACAGCCTGGTCGCCTGTAGTCGCCTGTAGAGTCGCCTAAATGGGACAGCCCCATAAGTTGAGCACACACGTTCGCAATTAAAGGCGTAAAATTTAGCTAGTTTTTATATTTATAGCTGAGAATGGGAGACAGTGTTTATTAAGTTAACAATACAGAACTAAACAAAAGTGTCTCCATAATAATGGCGAGATTTGAACAAGGCAACAGCAAATATACCAAACACTATTTCTCTTATTTAATGCTGCCTGCGAAATGAAAATGTATAGGAATATTTACTTCCCTTTTCAGTGAAATCATTAGAAAAGTGTCTGGGATTAGTTAGTTCTATAATAAAGGATTATCCGTCTACAGAATTATGTGTGTTTAAGTGTGTGTTTTCGCGAAGATGTTGCACTGGATATGTCGGGCACTCCCCTGAACTCCGTAGGCCAACTGTATATCATATCCTGATGTTTCGGCCAAAACGAAAATTTCCCAAAATCTCGGGGTTTTGAATGTATTAACTTTACGCCATATGCCTAGGCTATACTTAAAAGAAGATTGCAACAACGACATCTGTTATTTCTCTTTATTCAAGCAATTTTTGCCTAAAATTGCCTGGCAAAAAAGTATATAATTATTTTTGTGATATAATAAGACTTAATATAGCACACTTTTTTTTGTTCTATAGCATTAAAAATTATCACTGGAAAACTGCACATTCCGGGTTGTTATAAGTATTATACCATAGCCCGACACCACGGGCATTTTGCGCATTTGCAACCGGGACAGGTTCACGTTGACCCGAGCATAGTGTATACCTGCAGCCTCCGCCTTAAACCTATTTAACATAACTAAGGCAAAAAAAAAAAAAAAAAATAATAAATAAAAAAAAAAAAAAAAAAAAAAAAAAAAATAAAGGTATGGTTCTCAGGCACCCCCGCGTCAATTTTAAACCCCCGCATAATTTTTTTTAATTATGATTTTCAATAGAAACTTACCAATTTTTTGCTCCAGCCGGTCGGATATTTCTTTCAAGAAGATAAAATCACACAATTTTGATAAAATTTCCCTTGTTATGTGGTGCTTTTACTTGTTCAGCAAAATAAATCTGTTATTATCATGCTTTTCCCTTATCATTTGACATTTTTATCGAAACATCAAAATAGTAAAAATTAAAATTAAAAAAAAAAAAAAAAACTCCCTGCCCGCATTGATTTCTTAGTGCCTGTGAACCAAAACCTTTTTTGGCCTAAGTGCAACCTAGTTTGACTTGAGAAAAATGTTGTAACTGTAGTGTTTTGTGGTTCATGGGCGTATAGCCAGGGGTGCCGCAGACGACAAACCTTCCAGACACTCATACCTGCTAAGTAAATTATAATTTGAAAGAATTTAAAAATAGGAAGTTACCATCAAGTTATATAACTATATACTTTCATTTGCAGGAAACGATTTATGCACAAAAAGAAACCGATCTTGGGAATTAATTTCTCAAATTATCATCAGATTTCTATGAAAGTGAAAAAATGAAATGAATCATTCGTCCCAAACAAATGATTAATACGTGGACATTTCTCTTGTTTTAAGTCTTAAAATGTTACATAATATATATATATATATATATATATATATATATATATATATATATATACACTGCATGTACTCTTTTGGCACCATGTATGCTGCACAACATCCCGCCCCGCCTGCACAGAAATGTATCTGGGTATTTGCATATGGAAATTGGTTTAAAAAATATCTTTCCGGTTGTAAAATGCATAAAAGTTAAATGTTCTTATATACAGGAAAACATTTTCGTTTCAAAGCATGTGGATAAAGAAAAGCAAAAAGGTAATATATGTTTATATGTTTACATGTTGTATTGAGACGTAAAAGAAAAACAATCCCTTCCTTATACACACCACCATTTCAAACTTCATGTCAGAACATTGTGCTCTGCCTCAAAATCACATAATGTAAAGAAATGTATGTAGATAGCAGCACTCAACGTGGACCTGCCAGGCCAGAAGTAATCACATTTTCCACTAAACGGACAAAAAAATTATATAATGTTATATAATGTCTTCATGACCTTCTTCATCCACAGGTTAAATTTGGTCCTTTTCTTGGTCATTTCCTTATAACTATCACTTATCTGACATTTTCCTAGCGTTTTTCACAACTTCATGGTCCATCTCTTTATTATTAACTTCTTATTTGAGATAGGCAGCAAGAAGCCCCCGTTGTCAGGCCCCACATTTGGATGTCAGATAAGTAATGTCAGGCCGCAAATATTAGTCTGAAACCCTTAAAAAAGTTGTTGCCGGATCCGCTTCTGCTACTTACGAGGTATGCATATTCCGTTTTCTCTTTAGGAAAAGCTTCCTTGCCTTAAAACATACATTTACATCTTCTTTCATATCTTCCTTACATAAATCTAGCCTGTATATGTCTAACAATAATAATATACATGTAACCAGTCAAAGATCTTCGAAAACCGTAACGCCCCTGCGTCCCATTAAGGTTCGAAAATGTAAACATCATCACTGACCAGGCTTAAAGGTAAACATACCGATGTATAAATTTCTTGCCACAAGCACAGCGCCACAAAATAACTGTAAAAACTGGAAAATCTTCATTTTATTTAAAACTTTTAGAACAATAAAATAACGGACATTTCTAATCTCATTTAATACACCCCCCCCCCCCTTACCACGATAAAACGCCTGGTCTGTTACCGAGTTCTAATATATATATATATATATACGCGAAGAAATATTATGATTATAGCCCTTCTGGTAACTGTATAAAAAATCACTTTCTGTATGTCGACAACCTATTTCAACGAGAAATAAACTCTTTTTACTGATATTTGTCCCCGAGAGGACAGGCAAAAATAGTTATATTTGGCGACGAAGATACATGACACGGAGGTCAATAACCTTACTTATTACAGCTTTAGCATTTTTCTAGGTATTTTATACATATCAATTTGCAATATCATTTTATTATTTATTTGACCAATGGAAATGTTGTTTATAAAGATAATAAAAATTTGAATTATTTTATTTAGGTAAAAAGTTAATTGAAATTATTGATTGAATTTTTTGGGAAAATTTGAACATTTAGTTCTATCTAACATATTTCTACAGGTTTTACTTGTTGTCGCTAGGGGGCGTTGTGAGTAATACAAGGAAATCGTCACTGACCGGTTTTGTCAGTCAGTCAACATATTTTCACTAATAAATGTACCATTATACAATATTTTTATATGCAATGTTGAATTCCGGTAGGTGCTTTCATATAAAATTTAAATGTTGTTTTTGAAAAAAAAATAAAGCCATTTGAATAATGAATATTTAAGAAAGCTGAATTGGTGTTAAGGGTAAGTCAAAGACTTATAGAGAGATAAAGGCAGGGGCGCCAATACGGGGAGGGGGGGGGGGGCGGGGGGACTCTTTTACACTTTTCAGCAAGGGGGGATGGCAAATTTTATCATCCCCCTGCCATTCAGAGAATAATATTTATATATTGGAAATGAAAAATATTTATAATTAGAATGGCAGGCTTCGTTCCATTCTGAGTTTACTCTGGAATATTATATATCTAAAACTGGTCTAGAGAGCAACCAATACCAGAATCATAATGCCTTATTTTTTAAAACCTTATACTAAATCGTAATTATTTAACTGTAATTAATTTAAGATCTGTCAAACAGACCTAGCTAACTTGCTTTACCTTAGCTGTATCGAGCACTATGCTGAAAGCACTGAAACCTATATAGAACCATATACACACACACACACACATATATATATATATATAGTGTCTTTAATTTTCGTATATATTGTTTTTTTATGTTTATAAAAAAGGTTGTCCCAACTTTGATTACGCGTTTGACCTTCAGTTGGCTGACGTCATCAGCGTGCCTGGTTTAGTTATGGTCAGTTCTCCGACTCTGGCGAAAAAAAAGTCGTACATGTTGAAACTTGTTTTGTCATATTTTGGAACACTGGTCTCATGCGATTTCAATGCCCAACAGGAAGAGGTTAGTTTTGAATAGAAATGAACCCTGGCCAAAAGTTGCTGGGTCCAGAACCAGTGCCTGCTCTGGATTTCTGGATTTACGCCTTTTGGTTTAGAGGGAGTCAAATTTACAGGTGTATGTATGTGTGTTTATATTCATGGAAATATTTATTATTTTTCTCTGGTTCTCATGTACCTAAGTGTGTACATCTGTTAAATTCCATTTCGGGTTAAGAATAATAATGCGATAGGCCAGGCTGTCATATGACATACTTGTTGTCTTCAATGCGGGGGTAATACATGTAACATATATATATATATGTTACAATTTACAATCAGCACATGTATTATTTCACAGTTGTTGTATACATTGGAAGCTAATTTTTTTGTTATTAATAGCTTTCAAATTTTCCCCCAATAAAAGGAATGACAAATGTAGTTTTTGTGAATATTTCTTATTGGTATATGTTCACACTGGACTTTAATTTTCAAAGAAAAAGAGCATAAAATGTCTTTGGCAACACATCAGGAATTATAGTTTTAATTCTTAGTTTAAACCGACAGAGAAGTAATTTATATATGTTACAAACAGACAATTTACTTAGTCATTCATTGATAGCAAATAAACTATCTCGAAACTTCCAGGCTTTTGGAGACAGCGCCATCTGCCGGGAAATGAAGTAAAACTATGTATTTTCAATTATGTAGTTAAGACAGTTCGAGAATTTAATATGACAAAAGTTGCATTGAACTCTTTAAAAATATTTATTTCTCCTGCGATAAAAAAATAAAAATATGAACCATAGAAAAAAAACTGCCTGCGTTTTTCTGACCTCTCAAGAAATGTGTATTTGCGTGATTTGATTATTTCTTTATAAGTTTCCATTCACATATGAAAATAGCTACGTCAAAACAAAATGGCATCTCTCAGTCGTTACATGGGGAATTGCTAAGATAAACAACCTTCATCCTGGTCTTCAGTGGGTTTTATCATCACTTCAGTTGGATAAAAGATTACGTAAGTTAAAGGATATCTAGCCTTGGCAGGTGGGCGTGACGTTCGTTCTTTAATCGTATACGGATTTTTTTTATGTATGAAGCTGCATCAGTATATTACCTTAACGTGCGCTTTGAATTGTTTTACATCCTTTTTTTATGCATAGATAATAAGCCATATCTAATCTTCTTTTGGGTAAATTACCATACTTTCAGAAAGAATTATCATTCAGCAGTAATTTTGATCCCAATTGAGTCAGTCTAACCATCTGTATTAATAACAATATATATAGGTGTTATTTGGTGTCTTTAAGCTACACAAACGCTTTTTGACAAATCTGTCCAACTGTTCGCAGTGTTAACTCCCTAAACACTGTACTGTAGTGCTTGGTAACCATGCAAACCATGGTCAGGCGATACATGCAGTAGCTACAATATACGCTGAAATTTCCAACAACTTGGAAACTACTGCGACAACATTAAGCCCCTTTCACACATTCAGGGATAGCAACACGGATCATCCTGGACTTTAATCCGGTATTCCGGGAACAGCAGCGCGGTTGCGTAAATGGGGCTTTCACACATTCATGGATAGCAATACGGATCATCCCGGATCATCGTTCCGGGATCATCCGTGTTAACACGGCATCACCGTGTAAACACCGGGCAGGCATCCGGTGAGATCCCTGGTGCACCGGCATGTTCGGAGAAAAAAGTTAAACCTGCACCCGGAAGATGCCGGTCTCAATACGGAGCTCCCGGTGGCTACACGGAGGTGCACGGTGCCCACCAGTAAAGATACTGATCATTTTTCATCCGTGTATTCCGGGACGAATACAGGTTTAATTTTTTCTCCAAACATGCCGGTCCTCAAGGATCACACCCGATGCAGCCTGTTGTTAACACGCTGGTGCCCGGTCTTTACATGGTGATGCCGGATATATGTGTTGCTATCCGTGAATGTGTGAAAGGAGCTTTTAGCAATCGCAATAAATTGTAGCACGTCGTGGAGTTGGACGACCATGATTACACAACATAATTCTGTGCGACTTTCAGCGACTGGCGGGCATTCGTTTACGATAGTTTTTTAATATAGATACGATTATAAAGCAACTGTATACTCTTTTCTAGTAAACGCTCCTCATATGCTGAGATTTAATAACTTGTCATGCGAGCCTCGCACGGTGTAATTTTTCCATATGATTTTCTACGCGATGATGTGTTACGATATCGGGTGCAGATCTGAAAGAATCGCAGGAAAGTCAACCCCTCAAACAACTTACAGCAATGCTCTGAGACAGACGTGTACTTGTCAGTAGTAGGTAAACTTGTCTGCCATTGTCTACGATTCTCTGCCACCACTTTTCACACGCTGTGATTAAACACTGCCATCAGCCTGCACATATCTCCATCAATTCCCCGCTTTAATGTAATTTTATACCGTTTTTATCAACAGGAAACTGTCTAATACCATTCCAATATGATTGGAGCCATATTTCTACACAAATATTCAATATTTGACGGTAAGTATCGATCGCCCCTCACCGGATCCCCGTTGGAGGTTTGGTATTTATTTATTGCTTGCCGGAAAACTTCGAAAAATGTTTTTCTTCTTCCAGGAATAGCAAGATATAAGCAAGTGTGTTATATGATAATATAATAAGATTTGGAATACGTTTGCTTGACCTTAACCGCACGTTAGGCCAAAGATCATAAAACGTCAAGTGGGATAACTTAAATTCGCCACACTAAACTCTCGACAACAACATATACTGGTATATATACTGCGTACACTTATTTTATTTGAAGTCACGAGTCAAAAATAAATAAGATGTATTATTTTATTTCAAGGAAAACAGACATTACAAAACCACAGCCAATTATAAAAAGATCTTTCTAAACATAAACAGCAGAAACACACACAAAAACAGGACAGAAGGTCGATATTAGCTCTAGGATACACAGATCAATATATATATACTGTCACACACTAAAAACTAGACCGTACCAAACACTCTACCCACTCTAGTACCATATTATGTACCATTTGTTCAAATATTCAAAAAGAATAAAACAAATACGAGAAAAAATATATCAAATTTTGCGAAATTGCCGGGGGGACGCAAAACAATTCAGTTTCATAAACATCCCATGTAGAGCTAACAACATCGTCTACATCGAATAACATACAGTTTTTTTGCATTGACAGAACCTTTTGATATTCCAGAAGCCACCAAGGCTACGAATGGTATCCCTGCTGTGGGCATGTTCCCTGGTCACAGAAACTTAATTGATCCGCTAAAATTTAAAGGGGGGGGGGGGGAAGCGTCAATAAAGGTAGGTTTGGGGAATATATCCCCCCTAACTTTTTGGCAACATGGGATGGTCAATGTAATCATCCCCCCCCCCCCCCATATTCAGAGAATAATATTTACATATTGCAAATGAAATATATTAATAATTAGAATTATAGACTCTGAGTTTACTATGACATATTATATCTTAACCTGGTTTTGAATTAACATATACTTGAAACGTAAAACCTTATTTTCTAAAACCCTATAATTTATTGTAATATATTTTAAATGTGATTAAGTATATATATATTTGATATGTGTCATAAAGACGCTAAATTATATATATATATATATATATATATATATATATATATATATATATATATATATATAAATATGTATGTGTGTGCCAAACCCCCCGCCCTGAATGATAAATTGACGCCACTAGGGGGGGGGGGATTTTTGGCGTGGCCTTATACCATACACAAAAAGTTTTCATCAGTTTCTCATATATAAACAGAGAATTACGCTCAAGATGACTATGTTTAACTGCAGGACAGGAAAGAGCGTCGAGCAACAATTCCTTTCAGTGGTTCCCTGTAGTGTCTTACAAAGACACAAGGTGCCGCTTCACAACCCCAGGTTGGTCACATTGCGCAGAATCGGACTCACAAGAGTACGACTTGGCTGTTGAGGGTTTGTAGGCTTTGAAATCTACGGCCCACATTGCAGCGGGGCGTCTGAACCCATAGATGGCGAGGGAATAAATGTAGTGAAACGGGCAATGTAGTTCGTTCAAAAACCTTGGATAAGAATTGTTTTAAGGCAAACTACATAAACATGGTAGTTTTGCATGTTTCCTTTAAATGTAATAAATTTTGAATTTAAAGTTTGACAGTTAAGACAAGTCGTCCCAGCCGTCGGACTGTGTCCAACTGGAAGAGAATCGTTTGAATAGAAACGACCGGTGAAATATTTATTGGACGCCATTTTTCTCAAGAAACATAAAAAAAAAATGGAAGTACCATTTGCCATGCGCAAATCTTCCCTTACCAGGGCGACTCCAGAAGACGGCAGATGCCCATTAATTTCATGTGACACGCAAACTGTAGTCCCAGCCGTCGGACAGTGTCCAACTGGAAGAGGATCGTTTGAGTAGAAACGACCAGTAAATATGTTATTGGACGCCATTTTTCTCAAGAAACATTAAAAAAATGGAAATACCGTTTATTATGCGCAAATCTTCCCTTACCAGGGCGACTCCAGAAGACGGAAGATGCGTATTAATTTCATGTGACAAGCAAAATGTAGTCCCAGCCGTCGGACAGTGTCCAACTGGAAGAGGATCGTTTGAGTAGAAACGACCAGTGAATTTGTCATTGGACGCCGTTTTTCTCAAGAAACATTAAAAAAATGGAAGTACCGTTTATCATGCGCAAATCTTCCCTTACCACAGCGACTCCAGCAGACGGCACATGCCCATTAATTTCATGTGACAAGCAAACTGGTGACAAGCAAACATAATTAACGGATTTAGGCCCGTTTTCCATGTACGCTTTTTTGCGCGCTTTTGTGCGCGCAGAAAAGACGAGACAGTTCAAACAAGTTGAAGCATTTACATGTACGCTTTTCATCGCGCTTGCATTCATCGCGATGAAAAAAAAGTCGATTCCTGTTCGAATTTTCTGCTTGCTTTTTTGCTAAGTACAATAAAAACAGCCAGTACCCCGGATTCAGCGAGTGAAAAAGTGCATATTGAACATATATTCAGGGCGGTTTTCAGCTTGTTGATTTCAAGCGCGATGAAATTTCAGCGTACATTGAAAACCGGCCTAATAATAACTCCTGGTCATGTGAAGCCTATATTATAATGAGGTGCCAAAGCTTTTGGCCAATGAGATAAATCAATGTGTGTCACCAATCAGAGCCATGGTCTCATTCCCTAGTAACAGGGTGTAAGAGGCCACGGTTTACTGTTGAACCCATTCATGAAAACAGACGAAACCCTTGTGTATCCGAAAAGTTCAAATAATACTGATTTTTCGAACAAATAAAGGTGGATAATATTCATTTTAACTATGGAAAACTGAGATTCCCGAGTCGGCAGATGTAAACACCTTTGTGTCAGAAAAGGAGTATTTCTTAAAATCATATAAACAAGGCATTCATGGTAAACCTAAAATAGGATACAGTATACAATATAAAACATGGTACAATGTTGATGCAATTAAATTCATTGTTTTTCTAATGTTAATCTGGCTTCTTCAAGAAGTATTGCTTAGTTGTAAAATAATACAAGTAGGTTAATACATAGAAAGAAGATGTAAAATGAGAGTTACAATAGCTGTGCCTCTCTTTCAGATCATTTCAACATGGTATAATAATCTCACTCGTATAGAAACATTAACGAAACGAGTATATCACGTGGCTGCTGGGCCAAAAAAATAATGAAAGGTATGGTTCTCAGGCACCGCCCGCGTCAATTTTAACCGCCCGCATCAATCAATTTTATTTTGATTTTCATCTTTCAAGAAGATAAAGTAATACAATCTTGAAAAGATTCCCTTTGTTTTGTAGTGCTTTTGCCTGTTTAGGAAAACAATTCTGTTATTTTCATGCCTTTCCCTGATCATATGATATTTTTATCGAAACATACAAATCAAGGTAAAAAATAAAATATCGCCTGAGATACCATCCCCTTTTTTTGCTTTACACCCTGTAATAAAACGGATGGAAATACACATTGAAAAAAACATTCTTGTGCTGATAAAATTACAAAGTAAAAGCATAAGCCACCAGGTACCAATGGGTCAGCAGTAATTGTTATAAAGACATCAGTGGTTAATTAACTGAAATGCAGGTTCAGCCACTTGGATAATGATGACTTATGAAAATGGTTCAGAAGATGCCGACTAAATGAGATGCAAACACTGTACATTACCTACATATACTTATTTTTCATTGTATATAATATATTGAGACTATTCTCAAAAGCTCTTAACTTTTTATCTTATGAAAATAAACACATTGGACCCACTTTCCCCTACACCTGTACTATGATACCTTATGTATTGTAAAAACTTTTAAAGTTTCCAAAAAAAGCCTATCAAGAAGGCCAAAAAATAAAAGGTATGGTTCTCAGGCACCGCCCGCGTAAATTTTAACCCCCCGCTTCAAAATATTTCATTTTAATTTTGATCTTTCAAGAAGATGAAAAAATACAATTTTACCTGTTTAGAAAAATATATTATGATTTTATCATGCTTTTTCCTGTTCATATGACATTTTTATCGAAACATACAGGAAAAGTATTAAAAAAAAAAAAACGCCCGCCCGCACTGATTTATGAAATAAACGTGCCTGAGAACCATACCTTTTTTTTGCCCAAGATTGATCACAGAAGAGTCGGAATTATCGAAGAAAACATGGAATGCTTTAATATTTCTCAATCTCGGTAGAGGGCTTTGAGTAGGGGTCCGGGTACGGTGGCGGGTGTACAACGCCTGGCGCCCCCTGGTAGGCCGGACCAGCCGCCATGTTGACTGGCTGAGCCGCCGGTTGGCTCGTCATCATTACGGTTGTGTGAGTAGCAGCTTGTGCTAAAAATTAATAAGTGTATAATTACTAGTTATAGAGAATAGTTAATTAATATCTAAATATTAATACGTCTTATATTAATTAATTTTGTAATAATCTCCTTAAAATAACCTACGGTGAACGATATTGATCTAGCACATTAATTTTGACTATATTAAACATGTTAAAATATGTTTACAATTGCAAATATTGTGAATCAATGCAAGTAAGAGTAACATTATTTTATAGGATGACAATATCCATATATTGTAGAACCATACAGATGAAGACAAAATGAAACCATAAAGAAAATTTAGTAAAATACCGGTGATCTGATGTCACTCATAAAAACACATTTCAATAAATGAAAATTACCGATATTTAATATGATTATCCTCAATTTTCTCTGTCTCGGTCGGTTTCTGGGAGAGAGAGAGAGAGAGAGAGAGAGAGAGAGAGAGAGAGAGAGAGAGAGAGAGAGAGAGAGAGAGAGAGAGAGAGTGTGGGGTATGTGTAGGTGTGTGTAAATCTTTTTCGTACCACCAAGGCAGCGGCTGCGCTTTCACAGACCTTGATTCAACTACCCACTCTCGCGTCAATTCAAGAATAACGAACAAGGCAATTGAACCAACCAAACGACTCACGTACAATTGTTCTACGCGGACGTTTGGTGCTATGTTTCGGTTCAACATTTAGCCATGCCGGGAAGGCATCGATAATTTAACCAGTCAAATAAAGGCTTATAAAGCCATATCAGCCTGTCTCGTTTCTTGTACATGTTCTTCTTCAGACGGTCTATGAATAGTGTATTGTTTTCATTTGCATGTTTTTTGCATTCGAGTGGCAGTGTTTATTTCGGCCCGAACACCTGCAGGCTTGTTCATTGCCAATTTGCCTAAACCAGTTTCATCTCCATTCATGTGTGTGTTTGTGTTCACAACATAACTCCGGCAATCATGAACAGAATACCAGGGACGTTAAGGGATTTCGGGAGTTGGCCAATGGATAACCGCTTAGATTTTGGTGTGTATCTCGCACATGATCCAGATACAGGAACGTCTTCAAGGAATATTCAAAAATGCACAATCGCTAATGCACAAATGAACCGGGGAATATCGGCCGAATAAGTGTAAGCAAACACGGTTTTTGGAGCATCCCACAATAGGGACTTGCATTCCTTAGATTTTATTCTAGCTGTTCGTGAAACAGACACAATGAATCAAGGTCTGTGAAAGCGTAGCCACAGAGTTGGTAGTATAGAAAGTTGAGTTAAGTATATAGATGCCTCTCTCACCGTGTACAGCTCCCCTCTGTGAGGGTTTACTGCAGCAGCAGCAGCTGATGCAGATGATGAAGGAGATGAGTAACACCAGCCCACCTGCTGCAGCTCCGATAATCCACCACTGGATGCTGTGAGGGAAATAAAAGTATCATTTAATTTGTGGCAATAAATGTGAATCTAGTGTATCGTTAAATCAAATGCTCAAGTTTGGTCCTGTAGTGCCCTGTCTCTCTCACACACACATACACTTTACAGATACATAACAAGAATACATAGAGAAAGTCGGATCAACCCGTATGGGAATCGAACCCATGACCCTCCAATTGCCGGTCGTCTACTCTACCACAGAGCTAACAGGGATCCCCAACCCTAATGTGTATCTGCGCATTTTTATGTGATGTCAGGGTATTATACATACATCATGTTTCGACACAGCGACTTTGCATGGGTACCATGGGTCAGACTAATAACCGAAAAAGACCGAAAAGGACCAAAAACCACCGAAAAGTACCAAAAAGCACAAGGATTATCACTTACTTCTACTTTCAAGTGGCCTTAAATAGAACGTTTGATTGAATCTGGTACAAATTAGCTTGCAAAAATGTGTTACCTGAGATTGTCAACACAACTGACAACTGTGATTGGGCTCGTGGTGATTTTGTATGTAAGAGGCCACCAATTGTCAGCAGTGCATACCTGCACTAGATCATGCTGGTGACAGTTGATAATGATGGTGACAAATGGCAAATTATTTTGACAATTTGGTAAATATTTGTACCAAATTCGACAAAATATCCACTTTAAGACCATTTATAAGTAGAAATAGGTGAGAATTTTTGAGCATTTTAGGTGCTTTTTGGTCATTTTCTGTGTTTTTTGGTCCTTTTCGGTTATTAGTCTGACCGACTTTGCATGTAGTAGTGATTAACTGATGGCCTTTTGTGATGTGCATCATATACGCATTGAACAAGATGATTCGATTCCTATCATATCTCTCTCTCTCTCTCTCTCTCTCTCTCTCTCTCTCTCTCTCTCTCTGCAGACCCGTAGGCTGGGGAGGTGGGTGCTATAATCTGGGAAAATTATACAGAACTTTATGTCTAACTCTTTTTATCCGGTTCCATGCATCTCTTCACAGGGAGAGATTATATTTCTGTATGAATATTGATTATAGCGGCTTCTTTCCTTCAGCTCTGTCAGGGATGTAGATTGCAAGTACAGTTCAAAATTTAAATTTCACCTCTGAAACAAGCTTTAAATAATCCGTTCACTGCTTGGTTCTTATTATAATCCAGAACTGGATGTTTGTTGCCATGTGAGAGGGGATAAAGAGAAAATTGTTGATTGCTCCCTCTCTTGCAAAGAGGGGAGTAGCTTCCTCGTGTTTCCGGACCAACGAGTGTAACTGAGGCCACTTTGACAATAGAGTACAGAAGGCATACATGCCAAGAGTCCAAACCCAGCTTAAAGGGGCCCAATCACCTATAAAGCATGTTGAATTAACACGTAAAATAGGTTCTCTACTTTAAAATAAATTTGTACCTGCCAAAATATTGCCCTCAAACCGTTTTCTTACTCCTGTGAACGAGTGTGAAAAACAGTAGACCGGGCGCGATCAAAGGTGTAAACATAAACACAGCGCGTGAATCGCCCGGCCCCAACACGTCAATCAGGAGATGCCCTGACTGACTTAGCCCCCAAAAATGTAATACATGTTCCCGCTGGCTGAAACACCGCCTTTAAGGCTTACAATGGGACCTCTGGTTAAGCGACCTTGTTATGGTAAACAGACACGTGGACTGTATTTACCAACACGTAGACCCATAACAATGTGTTAAACAGCCTTATACGAGGTACTGAGACTGTGTGCTGGAGTGTTTTTGCAAGGAAACTTTTGATTAAAGCAAAATTGAGCTGATAGTGTGAAAGAATAGGACTTATATTGTTCCTGATTATGTCCCTAGGACATAAGAATAATAAATTTATATATGAAGAAACAAAACAAAAAGTTTAACAAAATAAATAATATAGAGATTTATAAATGAGCTTATGGAACTTTTCGATTTGTTGGTGTTGTAAAATAAAAGGAGGGCATTGCATATTGCTTCGTTAGGTCAGAAGTCTATATGACGATGAACCACTGTCTATAGTCGTCCTATCAGCAGTTTGTCTGCCCGTTAGATTAGTCTGATTTTACATCATTACCTACGGATTTGAAATTTTACGTACAATACGATGTACAGAAGTTCTACCAAACCGGAAATTAGGTCACTGTGCTTTTTTCCTTTGAAAAATTAAACTAAACCAGTTTGCACGCAAAACCTATTATAACAATTCAAGAATGCCTTATATAAATAAAATGTTTAGCTTGTATTTTTCTTGAACAGAGCTTTTCATAATTATATATCCGATATATATTAGGGAAAGTAAGTCAGTATTATGTAATTAGAAAAAAAATATGGATTGGATCATGTATTTAGTTGAGAATCTCTACACTCAATAAATATGTTAACCGTTATGTTATGAGCTCAGTTCATCCAGAAAATAACTCAGGGAACAGGCCAACTCCACAGTGTACTGGAGGGCAAACTGGCGATTATCTATAGATACATGTATATGCCGAAGTGAAGCACACCTTCTGTGTACCCCTTGCCTGTAGGGACTAAGGAATGACATAATTTTAATGTAATATGTTTAATATTAATATGGATTTCATTCACCGAGGCTCTTTAAGTTACTGTGATCGGTTATTTTGCCAGCTTTTAGGCTATAAACACCCTAAGTAGTTCAGACTCTGTAGACCAGCTCTGACCCATTTCTGTTCTATATACTGCGCCATTTGTCAAAGAATTTCCATATAATTCTGACTTTCAGCTTCTAACTGCTTCGCCTGCAGATCATATTTTTTAAAATTACGCAAATTTCAAGTATAGCTAGAAACAGCAAACAGTATCCTGATTGACACCAAACATTTACCCGGTTCATTTTTTTCAAAGAATGTTAATTTTCAAGTGATCTGCATTGAATGTATATCAATTTCAAGCAACCTAATTTAACTGTCAGTTAACGTAATAATCACTCGAACCGGAAAATATCAGATGACTGAGGTGTGAGTTTGACAATGAATATGATGGTTTCCTTTTTCAAATCTAAAATGAAAGGGATGTCAATATACTTTTTTTCTGCAACTGAAATGCCCCGGGGCCTGTTTAGTGTACATGAATATATAGCCGAATCCACCTTATGACCACACTTGTGCTGTAGCAGACGCTTGTGAAATGCTTTGGATGGGACGTTCTGAGTACATGTCATACGGCGAGGAAAAAGAAATTCGCTAAAAATTGTATGTTTATCTGGATTGTTTTTATTCCGTTAAAAGAAAACATCGGGTAGAAAACGAACCCTCCCACTCGGCAGTCAGCCTACGGACCTGCTCTCTCTCTCTCTCTCTCTCTCTCTCTCTCTCTATATATATATATATATATATATATATAAATGTATATATTTATATATGTGTGTGTGTGTGTTTGTGTGTATGTGTTATTATCATTTATAATCATTAATTTCTTGTCGTTAATATTGAAAATAGCAAAAATTGATAAAATGATACCAAGATTGATTACAAACATGATACAGAACACCAATCGAGATCCACGTCACGGGTACTACGTTATCATTACTGTAGTCACAGAAAGTCGTGTGTGACCATGAAAGAACCATTCCTCTTGGCTGTCAAATAATGTTTTACAACAATCGTATCAACTTCTTAAAGGTGCCCATTCACCTACCTTTTGAAAAAGAATTTATGTGACTTTTGGCTTCCTCTGTGTACGTATTAGTGATCTACATATAACCTATAGTGGTAGGTTGCATATGCCCAAGTAGAAAGGTCACTTGTTGCAAAACCCCATTTGCAAAGCACTGGCTTATCTGGATTGCCAACAGATGCCATAGTTAAATTTGTTTTGATTATTTTGGCTGGCCCCCATATATTATAAACATATTGATATAAGAAACAAGCAGCCTGTATGTGGTGATACCCGCATTTTCTCACCTATTTTTATATAAGCTCCTAGGGAGTACCTTTAGTTTAAAAAGGTCAGATAGATGATTGGGCCCCTTTAAATTAATGTTGCAGAGGGTCCACCTGCCAAATTTTAGCTGCTCGTCAATGGATATCTACTGCCCTTTGGTATGCAGAGGTAAGATGTGTGAGGTGTCAAGAAAAGTGATAAGTTATATATATATCCCCACACTTTTTGCCTGGGGGAATGGTCAATATAATGACCCCCCACACACTTTATTTTTATATAAATATATAAATATATGAATAAATAGATGTATATAGACTTTGGTTCCATTTATGAGTGTACTATTAAATATGGAAACCTTATTTTCTAAAATTTGCATTTAATGGTAATGTATTTTTAGTATGTCATAAAGACGCTTATATATTTGAAAGGTGTCATACAGACGCTATGTATGTATATATATATATATATATATATATATATATATATATATATATATATATACATCCAGGTCATAAGCATTTAAAGCTTACTCAGCAAGAGGCCTAGTGACGATTTACAACACCTGCAACTGATCTGGGAACCCTCTAAACACATACCTGGTTTAAAGATATAATTAAAAAAAAAACTTTGCAACCAGTTAAGTAATGGTCTGTATGTGATAATAGCAAATGGTGTAAATATGACTGAAAATCATCTAGTCGCATAATAAACTAGACGACCAGAGGTCGAGCGCTTGTTTGTTGAAATGACAGACAGACGGACAGACAGAACATATTGTGGGTTTTCTATTATTTGAATGACCCTCAGCGTTTGCTGAGAAGTTGTGGCCTGTAAAATGACATAACAGACAAAACAACGAGGAAGCAGACAAAGCTGACCACAAAAGACGAACAGACAGACATACTGACACATCTGTGATAACAGATTACCAGACAAAAGTACCGAAGGTAAAGAAGAGCAAAATTAGCGATAGTTTATGTAGGTAAGGTTTATAATTTTGGAGATATGGCCAAAACATGGTATGTTGGGGAGGTGAAGGTGCAGCGCCCCCTAGTGGCTATACCCGGAAAATGAAAAATCTGTTTTGAGATATTAGTGTAACACATAAGATGTACCAGTTTTAAAAGGTTTCCTGAAAAAAACTGTGGCCTGTAGAATGCTATATATGAGGCGCAAGAACCAGCAAGTAGGCGGATTTAAGGACAATTGACAAACAGACAGACACACTGACAAAGTGACACAAGATTGAGACAAGATGACATTACTAGGTCATGGAGAAGACTCAGGGAAAGAAAATAAGCCATAGTTTCTGTAATTGAGGCTTTGGGTTTTAGAGATATGGTCAATATAATGATATGTGTGTGAGGGTCATGTGCAGCGCCACCTAGCGGATATATCCGGAAAATAAAAAAATGTTTTGAGATATTTCTGTAAAGCATGATATGCATCAGTTTTCAAATGCTTCTTTAAAAACTGTGGCCTGTAGAATGCTATATGTGAGACGCAAGAACCAGCAAGCAGGCGAATTCGAGAACAACTGACAAACAGACGGACACACTGACAAACTGACACAAGATTGAGACCAGATGACATTATCAGTTTATGGAGAAGTCTCAGATGGAAAAAATAAGCTATAGTTTATGTAATTGAGGCTTTGGGTTTTAGAGATATGGCCAATGTAATGATATGTGTACGAGGGTCGTGTGCAGCGCCCCCTAGCAGCCATATTCAAAAAATGAAAAAACAACTGACAAACAGACAGACATACCAACACAGTATCACAAGAATGAGACCACACAACTTACTCAGGTTATGGGGAAGACTAAGAGAAATAAAATAAGCCATAGTTTCTGTAACTGAGAATTATAGTTATTAAGATATGGCCAAAAACATGATATGTTGGGGAGGGTCATGGGCAGCGCCCCCTAGCGGCCATATTCGGAAAATGAAAAATTCGTTTCGAGATATTTGTGTAAGACATAACATGTACCAGTTTTAAAAGAAATCTTTCAAAATTGTGGCCTGTAGAATGCTATTTATGCGAAAACCAGCAAACAGGCGAGTTTGAGGACAACTGACAAACAGACAGACAAAGTGACACAATATTTAGACCAGATGACTTTCCCAGGTTATGAAGAAGACCCAGAGGAAGAAACCAAGCTATAGTTTCTGTAATTGAGGTTAATAATTTTGGAGATATGTCCAAATATTGTTATGTTCGGGAGGTTCAAGTGCAGCGCCCCCTAGCGGCCATATCCGGAAAATGAAAAATCTGTTTCTAGATATTAATGTCAGACATAAGATATATCAGTTTAAAAATGATTCCTGCATAATTGTGGACTCCAGTCTATCACTAAGTGATATCTCGAAATATCTCGTTAAACGAGATCTTGTACAAGATATTGCGAGACTTTTAATACAATCAAATAACACTCAATAAATACTACCTGATGCGAAAAACTAGACCTCTCTAGCTTTAAAACTGACAAAGTTTGAAAAATAAGACCATTTATCATGAATTATCCCCAAAAATATGTAACCATGGTTACGGCCAATCTGAGTCAGCTACACACGAAAATAAAGGCCTTGGAATGACAATTAAAATGAGCTACAGTTGAAGTAGATACGCCTAATGATGACAAAGATATGAAGAAAAACAATTTTGCAAACTTTTGATGACCTTGACCTTGACCTTTGACTAATATTGACAAAATTCAATAGACTTCGGACACTGTTGGTTGTACATCAGCTGTGTAAGTTTAAAAGCGACCGCTACAAAACTGTGCATTTGCGGGTGGAGACAGACAAACAAACAGACATACACAACTGACCAATATGCTTGCCGAAATCTCTGATTCCGGCAAGCAACAAACGTACGGGACTGATCAACATGCTTGCGAAAATCGAAGATTTCCGGCAAGCAACAAACAGACAGACAAACAGACATACGCAGCTGACCAATATGCTTGCCGAAATCTTTGATTCCGGCAAGCAACAAACATACGGGACTGATCAACATGCTTGCGAAAATAGATTTCCGGCAAGCAACAAACAGACAGACAAACAGACATACGCAACTGACCAACATGCTTGCCGAAATCTTTGATTTCATGTTACTATATATATATATATATATGTCACAGTGGAGATTACAATTAAGCGGGATTTGAAATTCCACTAGGTGAGATTATAATTGGGATCTCCCCTAGGAGAAATCACAATTGGGATCTCCACTGGCTTGAGCCCTGTGGAAAACACGATCGTAATTTCTCCTAGAAGAAATTAAAATCTCACTGAATATCCTCTTACAATTGGGATCTCAACTGGCTTGAGCCAAGTGGAAATCACAATCATAATCTCTACTAGGAGAAATCAAAATCCTACTGAATATCCTGTCATGGAAATGTCTGAATGAAGAGTAATTTAATAATAATAAGATTTTCACAAGTATAAGGTTTATGCATTCACAAATACAATTTGTCAAAAGAATTCTTACCAGGAAGGCAGATGAAGAAGAAATAGAAGAAGAAAAAGAATTTTTACAATAAACTGTTTAGAGAATTTGTTAATATGTTACGCCTCAAATGTGACTTCGCCCATTTCATGATATGGGCAGTTATGTTGCCCATATATACATTTTACTAGTATATAGTTATGTATATATTTATATAAATCTAGTTTTCAATTATTAATATATTAATGTACATAATAATTACTAAGCTATATATTAATTTAGTTATATATTACAAATTACAATAAAATATATTAGAAACATGAAACATTAGTAACTGACATTGGTAAGTTTCATTTATCTCATAGCTATGACCCAATAATAACTAACCTAGTTTAAACTTCAAAGTACTCTATGTACTCACTTAATGACCACACTGCGTCAGTAGTGGGTTCATGCTTTGTAGGTTGTGTGTCAACTGTTGAACTAAATTTGTTTTGATCAGCTTTGATATTTGTTAATCAAAGGACTATTACTTAACTGTTGGTCAAAATGATGACATCTGAGTCAGAAGTACACTATGCTTATCCAGTTATTTTTAAATAATTAGCCTATTGGTATTTTGTTGGCATTCATAGTATAAATTATTAAAATATATAATGTTATATAAGTGAACCAATTATTACACATAGTAATCATTTAAACATTAATAAGATTAATTATTGCAACCTGCCATTAACATAAGTGTTTCAGTAAGTTCTCAGAGATGTGAGATATAAAGAATATTATAGTACTTTTAAAGTATAATTACATCAAATATTGAAAATGCTGCAAGTAAACCATATTTTCAATTGTGCCATGTTATCATTATTAATATGTTTATAATAAAATAATGTGTAGTCAATTATTCAAATGTTTTGTTATCATCTGAAAAATGAAAATGGACAACAAAGATCTTGCCCATTTAATGAGATGGGCGAGCAGAATTTTGTGATTTTTCCCATATTTCTTAAAATTGAAATATATTAGCTTATAAAAAATTTTTTTTTGGTTAAAATCTTGTTGTCCTCATAGACTGAATCTGATATCATTTGTCCTGGTAGGATTTAAAAATCATCTAGCAGGATTGGAAATTGCCCTAGTGGAATTTTAATTTCTCCTAGGAGAGATTACAATTGTGATTTACACTGAGCTCAAGCCAGTGGAGATCCGAATTGTGATCTCTCCTAGGGGATACCCCAATTGTAATCTCACCTAGTGGAATTTCCAATCCCAGTGGATTGTAATCTCCACTGTTATATATATAAATATATATATATAATATATATAATATATATAATATATAATATATATATAATCAAGCCGACATGAGTACAGTAGAACCTCCGAAAAACGGACACTGATTTGACTAGACATTTTGCCCACAATAGAGAGGTGCCCTTAGTAGGGAGGTTATGAATTTGGGACTTAATTGCTTGCAACCTAAGGGCTAACACTGAATGGAAACAACACAAGAAAATAACACCAGTTTTAAACATTTATCAAAATAAAATTATGCATATTTAATTTTAAAATGTAAAAAACTATTATTAAAAAATTTTCATTCACATGATTAATTTATTATTTTTCTATTTTAAAAATCCGAATTACCTGCATTGGAACATTCAAGACATAGCAAAATTCAATTTGATACAAAACACAATTATGAACAAAATACTTTGGTAA